>SNQJ01S0097122.1:0-19346 GCA_010110895.2 Picea sitchensis
TTCTAGAAGGATCTTCCTCTAGATGCTTCTTTTTAGTATAAATAGGAGTCGAGGGTATGAGAAACCTAGCTTGGATATTATTGTAATAGAGCGCTTCTCGACTGGAGGTTGCCCCCTCGAAGAGGCCTGTGAACATTGCTATCTGATTCAAGTGTTATTTCTATTGCTATTTCGTATATCATTTCCGTGTATTGTGAAGATTATGCTAGATATTTTACTGTTATTCTGCCATTTCTAGCATTTCGTTTATGTTCTGCATATTTTATATATCTGGTATCTTGCACCCCAAGTGAACGGAAAGATTGAAGCCATAAATAAATTCTTGAAAACCAAGCTCCAATGCACTATCAATAAGCATAAGACCAACTGGAATCACATGCTCTTCTCAACCTTATGGGCATATCACACTGAAGTCAAAATGGCCACCGGTTTCACAATGTTCCATCTTGTTCATGGGGTAGAAGTTTTTCTCCCCATAGGATGTGAAATCCATACCCTATGTATTGTAATCGAACTCTTACCCAATACCACTCCAATGGAGCAGTGATTGCTCAATATCAAATCTCTTGACAAAGATCGTTGGTCCTCTTTACAAAAAAATGAAGTAGCCAAAAAATGGTCCAAAGTCATCTCTTATTGGCAAGTCAACCTTTGGTCCTTTACCAAAGGTGATCTAGTGTTGGCCTATGACATCTCCCATGACACTTTAGGCCATGGGAAATTTGAGTCCCTTTAGTGAGGACCTTTTATCGTTCACCACTGTCTCACTAAGGATGCCTACATCTTGGCTTACCCTAAAGGAGCTACACTCAAAGACCTTGTCAACAGTTTATACTTGAATAATTTCTACCCTTAAGCGTAGCCACTCTATGTTAGGTTCTTCTTGTACTTTCCTAGTGTTATTAGTCTTTGTTTTCAAAAAACAAAACCTATCACAACATAGGCCTAATCCTTTGTCTTTTTTTTAACAAATGAATCCTCCACCCTCTTGTTATATTGGGTACATCGATGGTTCCAGTCATTGTACTTAGAATCTTTCTTCAACATCTTGGACCCTTTACACCCCCGACCATGTACTACTCCACTCTAGCAGTATATGTCTAGGTCCCACCACCAATAACCAAGTTGAGTATGTTGTTTTCATTGGCCTTCTTGAAGAAGCTAGTCACTACCATATTCATCACCTGAGAATCCTTGTAGATTCCCAACTCATTGTCATACAGTTGAACAACATGTATCGCATCCATGATCCATTCCTATATCACAAGTATCTACAAGTTAAACTTCTCACTCGAAATTTTGAATCCATTACATTCACACACATACCTAAAAGACTAAACCAAGTCACAGATACCATGGAAAATCAAGTACTCAATTGGAATTTATCACATTAAAAATACACATACACTTAATTTCAACATTTGATTCATCTCACATAAAAATAAGTTAACAAAATCATAAAAAGCACATATACTCCAAAAACTAAAAACATCATCATAAAAATATATCCATATATATAAATGGTGACATCAATGTTTCATCCAAAATATACAATCTCCTTGGCCCCATGGTTGGGCCCCAGTATCATACATATTCCCTTAACGTATACAAAATGAGAGTCATAACTCCTATACATTGTACAAAATGTGGACAAATCCCATACAACCTAGAGTTGGCACCTACAGTTCCCATAGCTCTAAAACATCACCAGATAGTGGGTCTGTCGGTGGATCTTGACTAGCCGAGGGATCTCCCCATCCCCCACCCAGGGGAATCTCTCTCTTAGGGATGTGACCGGTCACCACTTCCCACTGCATTATCTCCCGTTGAACCAAGTATCGCCATCCATGATCCCCACCTATGCACTGCTCCAGCATCCGACCATCTTGGATATGTAGCCATCAATACTCGAAAACACCCTCCAACACTACCTCGAATTTCCTCTATAGATCGTCCATATCTCTATTCATGGTGGTCATTTCCTCCCTCAAAGGAGCATGAGATGGACCTACCCTAGGGTCATCATAGTGGCGATGTTGCCTATCTCTACCCTCTGCCTCCCGCTCCTCCTGCTCTCCAACACCAGCGAAGTCCATCTCCTGGTCGTTTGGACCAACATATACAACATCACGCATAAAGATCCATTAATCTTTTTTAATATAAAAAATCACAAATTGCAACATATTAGACATACAACACAATACCAACATACCTCAATGATCCCATAACTCACTTGGTGACTAGATGGTGCTGAAAATATATCCCTAAATAAGGGAAATCCAGAATAGTCTATGAAGTATGTCTCCAAACCCCCTCAAAAGTGGGTGTAAAGTAATTCCCTTCCTCCCCACCACCATGAAGATCCATTAATTGTACCCACCACATCAGCCGAGGGTCATGCATCGAAGGAGAATCCAATATCACCTGAGGGCGTAACATAATCACCCTCTCCAAAAAGAATGCACAAAGGATAGACCCAAATGTGAAAGCCCCTATCATCATAGTATCACATCTACCTAACTGTGCCACCATACACAGATGCATCAAGCGTGCCCATGCATACAACCACCCATCCATTGCCCTCTCTACAATCTCAAGGTGCACTCTGGAAATGCGTTGGGTCCCTAGTGACCCAAATATCCTCACAACCATGACACAAAACTCTTGGGTCTCTAGTGAATCAATTGCACCTATGTTGATAGACCGCCCACTCATTGACCCCTCCCGTGAGCAATGTCTTCTCTCCATCATAGAAACTTTCACCGTAGGCAAAATTCGAGGCTGGGTATCTAACTCTATCTCTAAAAAATGTAGCCCTGTGATGAAATAAATGTCTATGTCCACTATAATACAAAGCTCATGACCCCACACCATAAATAGTTGTCGCTTCAAACTCCACATACCAATGTTGAACTGTATGAGCACCTCATATGACTGTATCAGTGAGAAATAAAAAAATATCAGCAGGCCCACTCAGGCCAATCGACATTGAATATGGTGATCCTCCCCTGCTTCTCTACAAAGAGCATCCCAATATGTCTCTCTCCATTGGATAGGAAACTTGTCCTCATACGCCTCCACCCAATCCATAAATTGGAGTCAGTTCACATCATCAAGTACAAATCAAAAAATACTAAAACACTTCCCATTTCTCATCTATATCATTACACGAGCCTGTGCCTTTGTGCGATTGTTTCCTAGACAGGTGCACACATTTGTGCGACTATCCCACAAACAAATGTATTGTTTCCATGCAGTTGTACTATAGATAAGCACACACAGTTGCGTGAATGTATCACAGACAATAGCACACAAATGCATGGTTGTTCCTCACACAATTGTGCCCAATTAACACGGTTGTCCCCTTGACAATTGTGTTGTCACGCACACAAAAAACCCTCATCCACAGGCCTTCTTGCATGGAGGAAATTTCCACAGTCATGCACATTGTGCACGACTATAGAAATTACTTATGTGAAAAAGTGTGTGGCAACCCAATTTTTTACTGAGCGTGTCATCCTAGACACACATAAAAATGGTCGTACGGCCCTCCATACAGCCCCCAACCCAAAAAAATACAAAAATAAACATATTTGGGACATCTAGATCACTTACCAGACTCTCTCGCTTGTCGAAATAGTGTCCCCACACTCTCATATTGATAAAAAATGCTCCAAAAACTCAACCTCATACCTCAACACATGCAAGTACAAATGAGGTTGCATTATGGGCACCACACCCATATATACGCCCCATTCTCAAACTTCACCACCCTCATTCAGGAGCTTAGGAGCTCCATTTTTCACATTGTTCATGGCATAGAGATCCTGACTCTGTCACCTACGCATTGGCATCATTTGTTGTCCATTTTATCGCAAATCCACCAAAAAAAATAAATCATCACAATACAAGAAATGGTTGAAGACAATACTAGCACAACACATCAATAAGCACACCTCAAGCATTTACAAAACCTATTCAGCAAGAAAACCTATGCAAATAGTCATTGAATTTCAGTGCAAATTTAACAAGTCTTACTTCCACACATTCGTGTTAGCCAACACAGAATTGCATGCACAAATTATGTAGACCACACAATTGTCTCCACAAGAACCCATGCAGATGTGAAAATGGGACATTAATGCATTTGGTCGGGCCTCAACCACTTCTAGGTCGAAGTGTACCATGACAAGACCATAAGATCAACCCAAAATATTTCCTTGGGGCTACTAAAAGCATGGGAAGCACCCTAAAAGTCTTCCCATTTATACTATGAGCAGGCTAGTAAAAATCCTGCATTGGTCCTATAAATACATGACCAAGGTGTCCAAAGAAAGAGAAGAATTTTGAGTATTGTTATGCTATTCAATTTGTCTTAGAGAAGCCATATTTATCCTAGAAATATTTGAGCATTCATAGCAAGTGTTGCACCTCTCTCCTCTTGAGAATTTCAACAATCAAGTCTTCACCATTGTATTTCCATTTTTCTCCATTGTTAGAAGAGAGAAAGCTTTATATTTGGGGGACTCAAGAGCCCTCCAAAGGAGGAAGAGGGGACTCATAAGTCCCACTTTTCTCCTAGGTGTTATCAATTTGAATACCACTTTCCATTGGTAGTTATCCCTTTGTCTCATTTGCAAATTTATGTTTGATATTATATACATGCTTAGTTTAGTTTTTATTGCTTTGTTGTTTATTTCTTTTTTTCTATTTAGTTGATGTACTAATCAACTAACAAACTACTATGTTGTCTTTCTTTCCTAACTAGTTGGTTAAGGGGCATATTTTTTCTCACCCAATTGGAAAAAGGAACCCAACAGTCACCAATATTGTTGGACATTTTTCTATTTTTGGGCCAAGGGGTCCTCCATTCAAACTCCCTTAAGTGAGGCATACTAGTCTACATTGATGAGTGAAGTATCTTTGATTCTCTATATGAGGTTTTCCTTGGAAGATATACATTTTTCTAGGAAAAAATCAAATTTGGTCATTCCAAAGTTTCGTCACTCCTTTTTTCCTAATGGGATCAAACAAAATTTAGTGTGAAACCATTATTTGCAATTGGATCAACCTAAGAAAAAGGTGCATTTATAATTCAAAGTTTGTGTGTGATAAGGTAATAGAGTGCTAAGTTATGCCTTGTAATGTAATTAATCATACAACCTCCTCTGATCCTAAAAATTTATGAGGTTGCGCGTTCAAACTCAACAGTGGCCACCATGAGTATTGTAACATCCCTGGTTTTAATACCCACGGATTATTATGTAATTATGTAAATGTGGTTTAGGCTACTGAGCCAATATTTTTGGGGTGAAGAGCCTCTATTGATTAATATGGTTGAGTGTCGAACTATGTATTTTGTACATTGAAATAATTAATAAAAATAATAATCATTGTTTGCGGTACAATCAAGATGGTAACGATGAGTGGCTATGTTTCCACAAGAGAGGGGGATAAAGAGGGGTCCAAGGGGTTACCCATTTATATTAATCCAAGACATTTCATATTAAAGTTTACTACCTTTTAAATATCAAAAGAGATATTAAAGTGATATAAGAATGGTAGGTAGGAAAGGTCAACTCACTAATTTATAACAACATGGGATGAGTACAACCAATTTTTGGGAAATGTGAGAGTCAATCTTGCATGATAAGAAAAGGAAATTTGTGTTCCTCTTTTGGTTAATTTTACATGTTGGTCTTGGGAAGGAAGAGCAGAGCTAAGTGCTAGGAAAGAGAACCATCCATGGTGTATGTTAAAATATCCATGAAAAGGGATGATGTTTGTGCCAAGAATTAGGATGTAAGCCTATAATTTAATTTCTTGTTGAGGAAATGGATCAAGAGTCTCGAGAAGGATATTATGATCACTCCTAGAGAAAATGAGAGTTCTTGGAGTCCCCAACTGTGATATTCCTGGCCATCTGAGTGTGTTGAAGCCCTAGAGAAAAGTGGGAAGGCCCGAGGGACAGTGTGGTAGGGAAGGGGGATCCCATTCCTAGGGTTGTGCAGGTTTAAGGGAAGAGCGTTGGTGGATTGGAATTTTTGTTGGAGTATAACTTGGGCTTAGGGTTGCTGAAATTGAAGAGTGGATAGCTATGAGGGTCGAACCTCCTTTTGGACTCATAGCCTCAGCTCGAGGGTGGCCTACTAGGAGGAATGTCCCTATACAAAAGAAGTTAACTCAGATTTGGATGAAATTTAAGGGGTGTTTCTGCAATCATGAGGGATACAAGAATGTTAGTGAGGATGGCTAGATAATTTTTCTTTTGTTTTATGAAAAACACAAATTAGTGAATTTTGAAGATCTGGTCGTAATCAGTAATTGGGGATCAGATAATTATGAAATATTTATAAATAGATCAAAAATTAGGCATGAAGATACCCATTTGGACTCCTGGAAAAATTCAAAATGGTTTGGTGTGGATACGCCCAAACAGGGAAAAATCCATTATTCTCGAGTGCATTTTGGGGATATCTAAAATATTTGGAGGAGGAAAAGGGACCTCGTATCACCAATCTAGAAAACTTTATTTATTCAACAGTTCATATGCTCATCAATCTAGACAACTTTGTATTTAGGGATTTTTTGTCAGTTTTGCTCCATTTAGGAGATAACATTTTTTCACTAAAAATAAATGAAAAAGGACAAAGTTTCCAAATACAAATTGATGCAGAAGTTGGAAGGAGAATCAAATATTGAATATGATAATTTATGTGCATTTAGAATCATGAATAGTATCATCATCTGATATAATAATAATAAAAAAAAAATTCCATATTTTCTTCTACAAGACGTAGAAGTTAGCCCTTGGGATTTTTGATACCAGTGAAACAAGCACAAAAAGGATGAAACAATTGATTTTAGAGAGCCATAAATTTCATATCTGAAATCAAAATAAGGCATGAGTGTAGCCATTGGAAAGGAAATCTAGAGGAAAACATGATAGAAGGATTTAGTTTTCTAAGGAAGCATCTAGTTGTTTGGTAAATCTACATGAAAAAGGGAAAATAAACTTTGTGAACCATGCGATTTCTCAATGTGAAAGTTTCCAAACAATGTCAATTTTGGGAAAACATTTCTATATAGGTAAAGGAAATATGTCACTATCAGGTAACAAAGAGCGCATATACTAATGATAGTGCCTATGTAGAGGTATATAGGTGCATTTAGAGTGTGTCAACTTGGAAAATAAATAGGGGTTGAGTTTTAAATAACATTGTATTGTTGATGACCAAGGGAACACTCAAGTAGAGAATGTTATCTCAAGAACCTATTGATGGGATGATTAAGTACATTGGATTTTTCATCTTTCATACATCATGTTAATTATATGGATTTTTCTAGCTCCACAAAATCCTTGGATGTTTTAGGCATTGGTTTTCCAGTTGCAAAATATGGATTGGATGTAATAGAATGTTGACACATAGTTATTCAAAAAGTTCCTATACTATGCAAGGATATTAATCTTTATAAAAATGACAATATGAAATTGGGCATTTTTGTAGAGGTGTTGGAAGATTTATCAACAAAAATTATTGATGATGTAGGTTGTCTACTCTTGAATAAAGACAAGTTACAATAGGGGGGAGGGAAAGAACTTGATATTGTTGATGACATAGGTTATAAACAACATAGTCCATTTGAGTACTAAAGTATTTATAATTCCAGGTTCCAATGGACATGGAAGCATGGACAATATTGTAGAGTTAGGTGAGAAAATAAAGAAATTGTAGAGGGAAGTGCAGAACTACAGAGAAGATAATGGAAAGTTGATAAGGGAGTCAGGAAGGGAAAATCAAAGTTAATATTTAGCTGCTATAAAGTATGAATGACTTGCAAAGGAACATCAACAAGAATTCTTTCATAAACATGAAGCCAATAGGTCAAGAGTGTCATCAATGAGAATAGGAAGGCAAGGTAACCCTCCATATCCCTAAAGGTGGAAATGTAGTGATGACTGCAAATCTTGTTGCAAAACAAAACAAAGATCTCATGACATAATGAGTGACTCATAGGGATGGGTGAATCATCTCTAGGGACTAGTCTATGAGGAATTATAAGTGATTCTAGTTATGAATTGGCAACTATGGCTAAAGTATTCAAATAAATAAATCTGCTTGTGTTATCAGAGTGCATAGTGGAAGCAATGTACAGGTGCAAAGAATTAGAGGATAGATTACTGAAGGTTTATTCACTTGAAGGTGCTAATATAGAAATATAGATTTCCATAAGAATAAGTTTGGTAATGAGCGGAAATGATGGGGATTCACGGGGAATTACTCAATTAAGTGAAGAAAAGTATTTTAAAACTGAACAAAATCCAATGGACAACTAGAGATAATGACAATGGATATCATAATGTTAATTGTTAAGTTGGTTGGAAAATAATGCAGTATCAAGGTGATGGAATGATATGAACTATCTCATTACAAGGTACTGGAAAGTTATGGAAAGGTAAGGTTGGAACATAATTTCCTAGGTGGAAGCATTTTCCAATAGGGAATATTGGTTGAAATTTCAAGATGTCCAATAGGGGATTGGCTGGAAAATGTTCAGATCAAGAAAAAATGGTGCACAAATGAGCATAATGATGGTTTAAAAGGCTACATGGATATAGTTGGATTCAAGAACAGCTACATGGAACAAAACAAGAAGAAACATATATGCATTGGAGTACATGATGGAAGTGATGCATGATGTATACAATGAAGTTAAAATGAATATGCATTAGTAGGAATGATGAGATTGAATGTTTGGTGCATAATGATGTGCATTAGTGCATGTGGTAATGCATGGACATGCACATGACATGCTTGTAGACTACGAGTAGTCTATTGTTATATATGAAATAATGACATTATGCTAATTGAATATGACTAATGATGGATTATGTATACAGGAAAAAAGATTATAAAATGTTTGAAGAAGTTGATGGTGGTGTCACTTCATATGAAAACCATCTATATGAAAAAAAATGAGGATGGTAAGAATGTTGATCAAAAGGTTAGTGAAGGGAGCCTGGAAGCTTCTACAAAATATCAGTGGATTGGTTAGCATCAAGTAATTTGATAACAACCATGCAAGTATGAATTTGGTTTCTTGTGATGAATAAATTGTTAAGGGAATTAAGGTAATAATTCCCTCTATAAATTTCAATATTTGAATTGATGTAGTACAGGCAGAGAGCATTGAGTATACAAATGTTGTTAATACTTGAAAGAAATTATAGGAAATTGAATTACATAGTATGTCATGTTGGTTATGAGATCATAACCAGGTCAAGTTAGGAGGCATACTCTACTATAAAAATGAATTCCAATACAGCTAGTCATGTGTAAGGCCATGTTGTTGTTGGATATGGAAGGGATATAATGATATACACGTGTTCAATGGTCTTCCCTGTATAATTTATGTTTAGACTGTTGGACAATTGGTTTTCATTGATGTTAACCTTTGGAGAAGTCGATATGACCAAAAGTTGTGGTCAATATTGATGGTAATTTAGTTGTCATTAATGTCAATAGAAGTGGTTGATGTCAACATATGTGATGGGTGTATTTGATGAAGTCTACATGAAGCCCCGAAGGTGTGTTTATGGAGCCCGAAGTTGATTGAGGAAAATGAGGTTGAAGAAAAATTCAAGTATATACAAAACCCTAATAAATGGATATTCTTCGTGATTTCATTTCCAACAGTAGGTGGTACACCACGTGGTTCCTCACATTTGAAAAGATACGCCCTCTAGAAGTTGGAAGCCCCAAACAATTACAGGTCATTAATTAAAGGGTAAAACAATTGTAACAAGAAATAATGAGTTGACCCTAAAATTAGGAAAAGGGTAAAACATTTGTAACAACAAATAATGAGTTGACCCTAAAATCAGGAAAAAAGGTTAAACAATTACAAGTTAGCCCCAAAAGAAGGCACTTGAAAAGTATAAATAAGGCACCTAGGAGTTCATTTTTTATATCAATTCAAGTGATTTTTATCTATGGTAACCAAGGATATATGAGGAAAATTTTAGGGGCAAGATGAAGTGAGGAAGGGAAAAATTCCAAGGGAGGATGAAGTCTTGTGATGATGTGTTCTAAGGTATGTTGTTTAAAGGTCATCTTACCATTTTTTCTAGAATGATTCAAATAGGGAAAATTGGAGGATGTTGAGAAGACATTTCAAGGTATCTGCAGTAAAAATTTCATATTCTTGGTCGTTGTATGTTTGGTGATACACTCTGTGGAAGATAGGGTTTTTGACTAGTCCTGAAGTTAGTCTCAAATAGGTTTTCCAGGTAAAACTGTCATAAATTCTTCATAGAGGATCCAAATTATGCGAGACCAATTTCATTGAAAAGAGTACAGTACGTAGTAAGTTGTATGTGAGTCTTAGAACCATATAGAAAATATTAATCATGTGTCATGCTCTACGAGTTCACTCTCTAGAATAGGATAGAAATCAGGAAGGTTTTCCATTTTTGCTATAACTTGTGTTCTGAGAAGTTTCATCCCCTGAAATTTTTATAATATGGAAGAAATATATCATAATATATGTGGTTAAATTTGTGTACCTTTATTCATTACATGTATGGAGTTATTCTTGTTTAAAGTTAGGTTTTTTGACTAATCCAAAAACTATTCCCATGAGACTGAGGTAAATGTTGATGAAGATGTTATTCTTTTGTTGTTGAAGATGAAGAAGGTATGAGTGTATTTGATCCGATGCAAAAGTTCTATTATAGAATCAGTGGTATGTTTTTATATAGGTTATGTCTTGATGTTATGATACGTGCTTGAAGCATGTTTTGGAGATTTGGGCATATGCTTTGAGGCACAACTTGGATGTATGGTATGGTACAGGTTTTGGTACATGGTTGATGCATGTTATGGTACAGGTTTTGGTACATGGTTGATGCATGGTATGGTACATGTATTTGGTACATGATTTGGTACATTGTTGACACACACAGGTCGATGGTTGTATATCAATTACAGTGACAGAGATAGTGGTAGTTACAGCTTGATGTGATAGTTACAGTGACAAGTTGATATATCAGTGATAGTGGTAGTGGCAATATCAGTGGTAGTGACAATTTGAGTCTACACTTTTATTTCAAGGTGGCAGGATGGGGAAAGGAAAGGGGGTTGTAGCCTCCTTCCGGTTGGAGCTAGAGAATGAATGGATTTTGAGCTTCCTTCATGTTGGAGCCTATAATTCAAGGGCTCATACCCTCCTTATAGTTGGAGCCAGAGAACATAGGGAGTTGGATTTTCCTTCAGGTTGGAGCCTCCTTCCATTTGTAGCTGGTAAATCAAGGAGTTGTATATTCCTTTAGGTTGGAGCCTATAAATAGGGGGATGGAGCCTCCTTCCAATTGGTGCTGGAGAATTTGGAAGTTGGTGCTTCCTATGAATGTAATCTTGATATATATAAGAAATCATTTTGTGGTTTTCTCCCATTTGTGTTTCCACGTAAATTCTAGTGTATTGTGTATTTGATGTGATGTTGTTGAATGGTACTACTTATGGTTATATGCTCATGATATATTGAATGAAATCATAGATGATATATTGTTGATAAAGATCTCAATAGTAACTTACTAGATGATATCAATAGTCATTTTGCGTGGATTGTTAAATTGAGAATGGACAAGATGGTGGAGTTAGAAGAGAAGCATGGTATGAGATGAGATACGATTACGATTCAACATGCAAGACAAATATTCGTTATTTCCACCCACTAAGTCTCGAGTCTCGACTCGTTGCTAATTAAATCCAGGAGTATGTGTGGAGTTAGTGTGGTCACCGATATGTTATTATAGGTTACCTATAACCCATTATTTCTACTGGACAGAAGTTGCAACATATGTCCTACCTGGAAAACGATTAATATGCATTTTTTACTATGCATAAAGCCATGACATTGACTCCTAAGTTCCATGATCTAAAAGACTGTTTCACAGTCTTTAATATAACATCACGAGGATAAATCCCCCTAGGTTTTTAAAGAGGTGGTACTCCTCTATATTTAAATAATATAAAAAAATATAAATATGCCTAAGAGAGGACCATGCTTATTCTTGAAACAAATATTCACATGAAAAGAGTACATGAGAGGACCAGGATTCTTAAAGAAAGTAAATATGTGCATTATAATACAACATTATGAACCAAGATAGTAAATGATCTCATAAAACAAAATTTCTATCATAGTATTCATCAAAGTAAGACACGTTATTTAGAATAAGGAAAGAATATAAGCACTGCATGTGGAATAGAACTTTAAATGATCATTCCATTAAGATCCAAAAAATATTTTGATAGACACGTTTGAAATCTCATGCTTAAACTTAAAAGTATGAGAAATAATTAATGTAATGTCCCGAATAGTTCTTTGGGAACCTCAAAAAATAATAGATGTTTTTGTTAAAAAGAATAATATATGTAAAGTTCATAAAAGTAAATTGCATTTTCCCTTAAAAGAGGACTAGGATTGGACTCTTGCGGACAATGAAATTAAAGAAATTCTTGGATTATCCGGATTATTTTCGGCACGAAATGAGATCGGAGATATAATAAAGAAATGCATAGAAATATCGCAGATATTCAATAATATAACATAAATTTATCAGAGATGCAACCATAAACACAGATATATAGTAATACACGATTTCTATTAATCAAAGAATTTTTACAATAAAAAAGAATTCCAAAAACCCTAGACATACAAAAACCTAACCCTAGGAGATGAAGCACCAAAAGTCATGTGGGCCCCTTTTGGGTAAGTTAGTACATTAACTTCCCGGGGTCATAACTTTTGCATACGATCTCCGTTCTAGGGGTATGATAGCTCGTTGGAAAGGTATAGTTGAGGTGATTCCTTTTGGGGGCTCAATAATGCCATAGGATATCATTGAGAACCTCTATCTCAAAAAACCTTCATTTGGGCCCCTCCAAATGGCCCCGAAAGTTAAAAACTGCTAAAAATAGTAAATTGCCAAAATTGCCAGAAAACTGTTTTGAGCCAGTTGGAAAAGGTGGGTGGCCACTGATATCCACCTGGATCAATCCTCCCTCCTTAGGAAGCAATGGTATCCATTGCGTTGAGTTCTCGAGGGAGAGGGAAAAGCGTTTGCTAAATCTACATCTTGGTGAGTTTCTTTCCTTGCTGGAGACATCGCGCTGCTCAGTTTGTGGAAGTCTGTCATGAACATGTTGAGGCTGAGCCTGTTCAACAAGTCTGGCTACATGAGAGGACGGTGTGCAAAAGGAATCTTTGCACTTTTTTGCAACCTTTTCCACCTTCTTCTGTTGGATAGAAGGTGCTTAGGGCAAGGCTATAGTTTCCTTCTGTACCCCTTTTGAATAGATTGTGAAGAAGCTGAATTTTGCAATATGAGATACTACCTTGCGGCACTTTTTAGGTGGAACAGTAGTCAGAACTACCTCTGGTATTCTATAGATATGACCCCCCATAGAAACAATGACACTATGAAGTTGAGACTCATAAACATCATGGCACTTCCACATATATGGTTGGCCCAAGAGAACATCACAGACATCTAGTAGGGAAACATCACATAATACCTCATCCTTGAAGGGTTGGATGTCATATGACAATTGAAACTATTGGCTGACACGAAGATCTCATCCTTGGTGAAGCCACCCGATGTTGTATGGTTGTGGGTGTGGTGTTGTCAAAAATCCCAACTGGTTGACGACCTCTACTGAGATGAGGTTCTTCTAGCTTCCACTATCAACAATAAAATGCAGTGGGGTCCCCTTCACCCACATCTGTGAATGAAAAAGGTGCTCCCACTCTTCAGGATCCGTTGGTTCTTTCGGTTGAATTGATGTTGTCACGACAATAGCAGTGGGGTCTGCGTCAATGATGTATCCTTTACCAATATTTTCAAAATCAGATTCTGAATCAGGGTTCGGCTCCTTCTCTTTGATCTCGGCCACCAATGATTGTTTTTAGTGACATTCATCGGTGTTGTGCCAGGTGCTTTTGTGGAAATCACACCATTTATCGATGTCCTTCTTTGTCTTCTGGTGACCCTTCTTTTCTTGTGTCTTGGACTAGTATTCGGGAGACTATTTGTTAGGGTCATCTTTTTCATACTTTGGTTGTTGCGGATTTGCAGACCTAAACTCCCATTTTTTCCGGTGCTTAAATTTCTTCTTGAATTTAACAACATATCGATAAGCAGCACCGAGTGATGAGATGTCCAAAAATCCATTTTAATCTAGATGTATCTGTGTAGAGCTCCATGGTATTTCAAAACCAAATGTCGTTTAGAGTCTTTGATACCCAGCTTGGTGTGCAAGGTATGGAAGGTATTGGTGAACTCTGGAACTGCTTGGCCCTCTCTTGCCGCAGCGTGGTCCATCTCATGTACCAGTCCTCATAGTTTCCAGCAGGGTAATACCGTTCCTTTACTGCATCCACAAAAAAATCCCAAGTGGGCTCAACCCCATATATTCCAGACTCCTTTGTGGAACTCTTCTCCCAGTAAGTTTTCCACCAATGTTTGACATGGGGGAGAGCCTTAAGGAGCGCGAAGAGGATATTTTCTCTATCGGAAATATTGTGAACAAAGAAATAACCTTCTAGCAGATTTAACCATTTATCTAGGGCATCTGCATCTATCTGACTTTCAAATATAGGAATATCAAAATTGACCTGTACCTTAAAAGGCGAGGTACCTCCATAGTGGTTGCTTGATGAAGATGCACCTAAAGCTATCGGGAGGCATTGAAGGATGTGGGAAAAATTCTCCATCATTTCGTCCCTCTGTTGTGTGAGAGCTTGCTCAAGCAACAGACTTATAGGATCGTCTGCTCCATAATTTTTCTTTTCTTCCACCATTGAGGGTTTCTTGGGTGTGCGAGAGTGATTTTCCTCAAGAGAGACAAGCTCGAGACCCAAATTGGTATACTCAGACCTTGTCGAGGACATGCACTGAAAAAAAAAAATTGATCAAGAACAACCTGCTCTAGTACCACTAATCCGGATTATTTTTAGCACGAAATGAGAGCGGAGATATAATAAAGAAATGCACAGAGATATCGAAGATATTCAATAATATAACAGAAATGCATCAGATATGAAACCATAAACACAGATATATGAAACCATAAACACGATATAGTCTTACATGATTTCTATTAATCAAAGAAATGTACATAGACTATAAAAATATAGAGTGAAAGACTCGCTAGAATGGTGGCAGCTTATCTCTGAGAAGAGATGTGATGGTTACTCGCATTTGCAAGAAGATGATTACAATGAGGCTTTGAAGGAATTTTTACAATAAACAGGAATGCCAAAAACCCTAGACATCCAAAAACCTAACCCTAGTAGATGAAGCGCCAGAAGTCATGTGGCCCCCATTTGGGTAAGTCAGTACATTAACTTCCTGGGGTCGTAACTTTTGCATACGATCTCCGTTTTAGGCATATGATAGCTCGTTGGAAAGGTATCGTTGAGGAGATTCATTTTGGGGGATCAATCATTCTGTAGGATATCATTTATAACCTATATCTCGAAAAACCTTCATTTGGGCCCTCCAAATGGCCTTAGAAGTTAAAAAATGCTAAAAATAGTAAATTGCCAAAATTGCCAGAAAATTGTTTTGAGCCAGTTGGAAAAGGTGGCTGGCCACCAATATCCACCTGGATCATTGGAAGAGAAAAATGAGATAATTAGGGGTCGACCTTTGGTTTTCACACATTTTTGCAAGAGGAAAGGAAAAGTGACTACTAACTTAGAAAGAATATGAGGTGAGAGAAAAACAAAGTGACTACTTGAATTACTATGATGGAAGTTCCAAACCATTATCTGCTTGTTGATATCTATTTAATGTTGAAATATTGGCCAATTCCAATACCAACATCAAACACCCTCTTTTACATTAGTGTCAACTTCATAACATTATGTCAAATATTGAGCATATTGATCTCCTTTGACATCAATGCCAACACCATGTCCAACATTTTCCCCCTTTGGACTTGATGGAAACACAGTAAAAATGCCTTATTTCTTAATTGGGTTTTACTATTTCTCCTCCCACTTTGACAACAATGATAGAAGGGATGTTTCTTTGCTTCGCCTAAGGTTATACTCCCCATGTCCGTGTACTCCTCCTATGATGAAACTTGTGTAATTCAATTAGATATGGAGATTACCCCTAATTTCTGTCTAAGGTATTCAAAAGTACTCCTGGGTAAAGGTTTTGTGAATATGTCTGCAATTTTCTCTTTAGTATCAACATATTTCACTTTGACTATATTTTGAGAAACCTAATCTCTCATAAAATGATATTTAATTGGGATATGTTTGGTTTTAGAATGCATAACATGATTCTTAGAGAGGTTTATAGAAATTATGTTGCACAATTAAGAAGAATTGTATGATCATAATTTACTTGTAGGTATTCTAGGGTTTGTTTCATCCAAATTACTTGAGTGCAGCAGGTGGCAACAACAATTTATTTAGCATTTGTTGTTGACAGTCATATAGATATTTTCTTCTTACTTATCCATGATACTAGACACTTTCCTACGAAGAATTCTCCTTCACTGGTGCTCTTCCTATCATCCACACTACGAGCCCAATATGCATCAGTGTATGCATTTAATGTAAAATAATTTTTTTTTGGATACCACAATCCAACATCCAACGTAGCTCTTAGATATTTGAATATCCTTTTTACTGCATTCAAATGAGTCTCTTTAGGTGCAGATTGAAATCTGCATATTATTCCTACATCTTGTATGATATCAAGTCTTGTTGTTGTTGCGTATAATAGGCTACCAACCATTGATCTGTATATGGTTTGGTCTACCTTTGGTGAATCATCATCTAAGCTTAGTTTACATCTTGTAACCATGGGAGTGTTCATAGGTTTGTAATCTTCCATTCGAAATTTATTTAGCATTTCTTTGATATATTTGGTTTGGGATATGAGTATCCCTGTGTCTATCTGAGTAACTTGTAAACCTAAAAAGAATGTTAATTCACTTAGCATAGACATCTCAAATTATTTTTGCATTTCTGTAGCAAAATGTTTTCTCAGTGTATTCAAATTACTTCCAAAAATGATATAATCCAC
This sequence comes from Picea sitchensis, assembly GCA_010110895.2. NCBI lineage: Eukaryota > Viridiplantae > Streptophyta > Pinopsida > Pinales > Pinaceae > Picea > Picea sitchensis. Next base: position 17,114 of record SNQJ01S0097122.1, read on the forward strand.
ATATACCACAACAACAATCATATTTTTTTCTTCAATTTTGATATATAGGTTGATGTCAATAGTCCCTCTCTTGTATCCTTGTTGTTGTAGATAGTTCTCAAGCCTTGAGAACCATGCCCTGGGATCTTGTTTAAGACCATACAAAGCCACTTTTAGTTTACATACATAATCCTGATTTTTTGTCAACTTAAATCCTTCAGGTTGTTCTGAATAGACTTCTTCCTCTAAGGTTCCATTTAGAAATGCTAACTTGACATCCATATGATATATTTTGAAGTTTTTGAAGCATGCAAATTCCAAAAACATTATGATAGCTTCTAATATTTCCACTGGGGAAAATATCTCCTCAAAGTCAATTCCTTCAACTTGGGCATATCCCTTGTATAATAATATGGCTTTTTAATTTATAGTCTATCCATTTTCATTAATTCTATTCTTGAAAATCCATTTGGTCCCTATCACATTTTTGTCTTTTGTCCTTGGGACCAGTTCCCAGGTCTATTTTTTCTCTAATTGGTCAAGATCTTCATTCATTGCTTTTATCCAATATTCATTATTTCTATCTTCTGAAAATGATTTGGGTTCTACCAGAGAAAGCATTGCATGTTCTTATTCAAATGTAAGTTCTATTCTAGTTTCTACTCCTGCACTTTTATCCCCTATGATTTAGCTTTCAGGGTGATTCTTTTGAACACTTTTTGATGGAACTTTTGGCAAGGGTGTTTTTTCCTCATCCTTTTCTTCATTAGTTTGTGGTTAATTCTCTTGTAGTTCTTCAAAATATTTCTCACTTTTTTATTCACCATCTTCTTCATCATGTTATTCATCCTCTTCTTCATCATCACTACTTCTTATCCATTCATCAATTTTTTATTTTTCTTGAGATAAGATTTTTCTCAATTTTAGATCATCTACTTTTACATTTTCACTTTCCACGAATTTTTGCAATCTTAGATTATAACATCTGTAAGCCTTTTTGTTTAGTGAGTAACCAAGAAATATCCCCTCATCTAATCTAGAATCAAATTTTCTTAGGTTATCATCATCCCCCGTAATATAGCATTCCTCCAAAAGACTTTGAAGTGTTTGACTGATGTTGGTCTGCCAAACCATAGCTCATAAGGTGTCTTGTCATGGTTAACTCTAAGTCATGCTCAGTTGAGTATGTGAATCGTTGTATATACTGCATCTCTCCAAAAATTATCTAGAAGTTTGACTTCATTCAACATTGTTCTTGTAGACTCTTGAACAGTTTTTTTTTTCCTTTCAACAAATCCATTATGTTGAGGAGTTCTTGGAGCTGAAAATTGTATCTTGATTCCATGATCTTCACAAAAATTATTGAATTTGTTAGAGGTAAATTCGACTCCATTGTCTGATCTTAGACATTTGATCTTGAGATCTGTCTCATTCTCCACATAATATTTGAATGCCTTACACTTTTCAAATTCCTTTGGTTTTTCTCTGAGGAAGTATCCCCAGATAATCCTTGTATAGTCATCAACAATCAACATGAATTAATTTTCCCCTTGTATACTTCTAGTCCTAGTAGGTACATAGGGGTCAGTGTGAGAAAGCTCCAAGGGTCTTGATGTAGAGTATTATTTTGTATTGAATCTGACTTAAGTCTACTTCCTAAGTTGGCAATGCTTACAAACAGGGTCAAAAGGTTTTATAATATTTGGCATGTCCTTGATTGCTTCCTTTCTACTAGATTTGATCATATTTTTAAAGCTCAAGTGTCCCATTATTTTGTGCCACAACCAACTTTCATCTACTTGACTCATGTAGCATTCTTCTTCTTCTTTAATATCTAAAATATATACATTACTTGAGGTTCTTGGTGCAATAAATACTAATTTTCTTGATCCTTCCTTCATGATTTCACATTTCTGGGAGTAAAAAATGAGTATATGTCCTTAATCACAAGTTTGTCTTACACATAGAATATTAGGCTTCATATTTCACCTAGTAGCACAATTTCTTCTTTATTTTTCTTGTTTCCCAAAGTGATTGTGCAGTTTCCAAGTATTTTGGTAGATACATTATCTCCAAATGTGACACTTCCTTTTTCCTTCTTTTTCATATTGAGAATTTTTTTTTTATATCCTGTCATATGCTTAGAGCATCCACTGTCAATATACCATTGACACTTTGTTGGATCATGTTGTCATTGATGCCAATGGTTTGATTGATTGATGTCAAGTGATTGATTGATGTCAAAGGATTGATT
>SNQJ01S0097122.1:19356-47569 GCA_010110895.2 Picea sitchensis
GGTTTTCTCCCGATTTAGGTTTCCACGTAAAACACTGGTGTACTCTGTATGTGTATGATTGTTCATTTGTTCATTTCTTATTTACTTTGCAGTTATTGGATAATAATGCTTCATTGATATAACACTTGGATTATATGGTTAAATTGATCTATTACTGATTCACCCCCCCTCTCAGTAATCGAACACACTTTGTGTTCTTGGCATACAAGGTTTCTTTACATTATGTTATCTTTTCTTCCACATGTTTTTCTTTCCATATATTTTTATCTTTATTGTTGGGAATTGTTGTCTTCAAGGATTGCATTGGAAATCTACATTCATTGGATTTATGACCATAATTTTTTCACTTGTGACATTATAATCTTGTAAAGGATAGAATGAATTATTGTTTCTTTTCTCTGCATTATTCTTGTTTTTATTATATCTTTGGACATTTTTAGCATTGTACTTTCTATAGGCTTTGCAATGTATTTCTTTGTGTCCAAAATTATTGCAAGAGTAGAAATATCCAAGGAAGATATGTTGATATATATTAGGGGGGGTCCTTCTAGTCACTGTATTCTTTTTGTCTTCTTTTATTTTGTAGGTGTTATAACTCAAAATGCCACTACTATGCATTTCTGGTGTTGGCATACTCATTCACACATTTGCCAACCCTTTTTGTTGTAGTTCCTCTCAAAAATACTTTTTTGTATGGTGTATGCACCCTGATACATATGCAAAGTGCGTACATATGCTAGCTCCGTACCTAAAATTATGCATACATACGCTAGCTTCATACCTGAAATATCGCATGTACTCTAAAAAATTGCAAAAAAATATAAATTCCACGCTTTTCAATGGAGTTTACAGGCTATTTTAGGTTGCACAACCATTTTACCTCTTGTATCCCTTCTAACAACCAAATAACAATCATTTCTACATACAAAAAGGGCCCTAGGGGGGTCATTTGGATATGTGAAAGAAGAGGCAAGTGAACTCTGCCAAAATTTCTCCCTTGTATTCCAAGACTTTTTTCATCCTACTCTAAGTTTCATCCTCAACATTCCCTTCCATATTTTGGGCACTTTAATTGTCTAAATAAATAGAAAATTAAGGTGTTCAATATAAATTGTTAACATAAGGAAGTCTATTATTTCAAGATAATTTTGCACGGTCTATGCTAGGTTATGAAAGCAACACTAATCTAATTGTAGTAGGGAAGTTTAAAAAGAAACAAAAATTATCACTAACACAATTATGCTGATACAGCTGGAGTTCTACAAAATTGAAATCATAGTTGAAATCTAAACTGATGAGTGTATAAGAACCCTAGATTACCTACTCTAGTCTAACTTTCTATTTTACTTTTGCAGGAAGAAGTTATATACTATTTGCAGAAAGTAAATCTACTTATTGAAAGAAAGTAATTCACACTTTTATTTTCTTTTTACTTGGAAAGAAGATTTAATCTAATGAAAAAGAAGGGAAAGCAGTTCTCCAATAGTGTTCAACAATCGATTTCTAATTCTCATGAGACAGATTTATGCGCATATAATAGGAAGGAACTAGACTGTAACAACAATTGTATTCTAGAAATGTTTAACAGATAAATCATTCATATTAAAACAACTAATCTGGAATTCAGAACATAGAGGAATCTGTGAGGAAGGTGGGCCCTTTCCTTCTCACTGAATCCACTCAAAGAAATCAGCTACAGTTCGCTAAAGAAACTCAATCCACTCTTTTATTGATTTGCCAAATTGTTCGTGTACAATAAGATTTACTTCACTTCACTTTCTCACAGTCAAAAATCTATCCCTTCTGATTACAAAATCTCTGCTATTTAAAGTCAGAGTTATTCAGCTAAAACAAAATCAGAACATCCTTAAGAATCCTCGATTGTCAAGTTGTTTGTATGATATCATTAATACAATATATAGAACTAATATTGTAAGCCAAAAAATGTAACAGTAGGTGTAACAACTTTAAGGATCGGTGACATTTGTTGCAGCAGTCACGTAATAGCTTTAGGATTGGTGGCATTTGTTGTAGCAGTCATGTAACAGCAGAATCGGTGGCACCTGTTGCAATAGTCGTGTAACAACTTTCAGGATTGGCGCATAGCTGTAACAGCTTCTGTTAGCGATATTTCTTGTTAAGAAGAATAGAATGTAAAAGGAGGGGTTAAAACCCACTTGTCCTAAGTTTTATGCGGAAATGAGTCCGAGATAAATGAAGATCAGTTCTGAACGATCCATATCTGCGCGCCCAGATCAACGGCGTGCGTTGGATTCCAGACCCCCCTTGCCTTTCTACCTTTAAGCGGGGGGGGTCTGGAATTGCAGGCGCAACTCTCCAACGGTTCATATCAGCGTGCCCGGATCAACGGCAATGAAGACCATTCCGGACCCCCCCTGCCTTTCTACATTTAAGCAGAGGGGGGGGGTCCGGAATCCTATATGCAACTTCCGACGGCTCAGATCAAGGCGCCCAGATCCACGATGCTCGTGCGACCCCGCCTTTCTCAGCTACCTTGTGATTAACCAGTGTGGGCCCTCCTCCTGTCATTTCATCCTTCTTTCTGCCTCTCCCCTGCTGTCGTGTGTCACTCGCCCGCCTCATCCTTGTGGTCCGCGTGGTCCTCCCTCCTTTCCACCATCCACCCATTGTCTGCCACGCGTCCCTTTCCCTCACACGTCAGCCTCTCACCCGAAGGCGAGTCCATTAGCTCCCCCCTTCCTCCTCCACCTGGTGTCTTCTGTCATGGTTTGTCCTCTGTTGTCCTTCTCTCATTCCATCACTCCTTCTGCGCCCTGTAACCCGGCACCACCACCCCTGTCGTCCACTCGTCCTCCGCGCTGGCCTCCCTGCCTATCCTTCAAGCTATTCAGTTGTTCCAGGTGGCAGCGCGAGAAGTCTTCCATATCCCGAAATGCTGAGTTGGCCAGGCCGTTCCCGATCCCAAGAAGCAGTTATTGAAGCGGTTGGTGGTGGTTAGACATCGCCTCCTCCATAATGGGGACGCCCTGCCATGAATTAAAGGCATGTCGATTCACTGTTGGAACTGTCAAAGATTCAGATTGCGTCTCACATAAGTTGCACGATCTTTCAGATGTTGACTGTCAGAAGCCATGCAGATGCAAATCTTTCAATGCATTTTCTTGGTTTCATTGATGTTGTATTTTGAGTATATGTAGGCATTTTTGCCATTTTTGTATCTATTGATGGTAGAGCTAAGCTCCCAACTGTAAAGTTTCAGCAAACACTCTGGTCCTTGATTATGCCTCTGTGTTTGAGATTTCTTGGTTTATAACAAACAACTTCTCTTTCCATCTTTGTTTCATATTTTGCTGGAGGGTTCACAGTTGAAGGATTCACGTGGACTTAACAATCTTGTTGCGATAAAGGATTTGTTGTGACATCTTTGTATTCTCTGGTATTCATGTTTGAATGTAAAAGGATTTTGTGTTCGAATACATTTCTTCTTCAGTCTGTCGCAAACCGGATGCTTGCGATAGACCCCTGCACCTTCTTGCGCAAGTCTTCCACCTACTCACCCTTTACTATGACTCATTGTTTGGAGTTTACCAAGACCTCACTCGTTCATGCATGCCTGTTCTGGTTTCTGAGCTGAAGCAACGTTGTTCTGAGTTTTCCTCCATTCGATCACCCTTTTAATTAAACTGTGACATTAAACTGATGGGCGTCGAGCTCTGCTCCTGCTAGCAATCTAGGAGTGACTTCCGAACACCAACATTTTTGGCGCCGTTGCCGGGGACGATGTTGAAGATATTCCCTGGGATTGAACGACAAAGACCAACTGATCTCTGAAGGTGCATCAGATATCAGAACTTGAAGATTGCCTACTGTGCACCTGGCGACTCCACTATGATGACTCCACTGGGGAGAACCTGTACTATCAGTTGTGGCTTCGAGAGGTAGACACACGAGGTCTAACCCACATTTGCCTTTAGCCACACCAGAGGAAGACTTGGAAGCGAGGCACAGAAAGGGAAAGGGCTCTGCGAAAGGAGTTCCCGTTGCTGAAAAAGGTAATACATCATCCCGTTCTGTGAAAACTCCATTCACTGATTTTCAGCTTCCTATTCGTACTTCCTCTGAGGTTTCCCATTTTCTGAACTTCGGGAGCATTCCTGCTGAGTTCTCCCCTCCTGGTCTAGTGTCAGAGGGAGAGATCCTTGTCACTCCCCCCTCAGGAGGTTTCACCACTCCTCCTTTGATCACTACTGCTGCTCAGAGAGAAACACCTGTACATTCAAGTCCCTCGGACCTCTCTCTGTTTTCCCCGCCGTCTCCTGTGAGGACCTCTTTTCCCACCTCACCCGTTCACACTTCATCTCCTCCGAGTTCTCCTCCACTCAACGTCCCTATGGCTGGTGCTAATCCCCCACAGAATAGGATGGATGCTATAGTCGCTGCTAGGTATTCTCCTTTGGTCCTGCCCCATCCTATGAACCCTCTCCCTGCTGGAGACTACTTGAAGTATATACCCAAGTTTACTGGGGAGGGAGACATAACTTCTGAGGAGCACTTGGCTACTTTTTACAGTTATGCAGACAACCTCAATATTGAAAATGAAGATGTCTGGATGAGAGTCTTTGTCTAGAGCTTGGATGGTGAGGTTAGAAAGTGGTTCAGGGGACTGGCCCCTGGATCCATCGCTGGTATTGAGGCCCTGGACACTGTTTTCCTGAGGCAGTGGGGGGACAGAAAAGATTACATATATTATATGACTGAGTTTGGGTCCCTGAAGAAGCAGGAAGGAGAGTCAGTCTCTGATTTTTCCAAAAGGTTCAATAAGATGTATAACGAGATTCCTGCAGAGATAAAGCCGTCTGAAGCTTCTGCTCAAATTTCATATGCTAGTGCCTTTGACCCCGACTTTTGTCTCGTATTAAGAGAAAGAAGAGCCACCTCTTTAGCTTAGATGAAAGATACAGCTGTAGAAGTGGAATCCAACATGTTAGCGGCTGACAGATTGAGGACCAGGGCCGACACAGACAAAAGAAAAGGAAAATCAGAAGCCTCAGTTTCCGGCTCCAACAGCTCCGGCCCATCATTGCCCCACCCTCAAGTAAATGAGCTGACCCAGCTGGTGAATGTTCTAAAAGAAGAGATGGAGAGGATAAAAATGGAAAGGAAACAAATGAACAAAGGCCCCCAGAACACCGAGAACAGAGGAGGTTTCAGAAGGCCAAACCATTTCGCTCCTCCAACTATGCACAAAGAGAAAGAAAGGGACAGAGACGACCAAAGGATTCAGGCTCCTTTCCAAAACAACTTTGTAGCTGATGAAGAAGAAAGAGAGGCAGACGAGCCTGAAATCCACTCTGTAGAAGTTATTCCTCCTTTCCCCCACCTAACTAAGTCAGCATATGAGGAGTCTCTCATGGGCAACCAACTGAACGAATTGAGCAAGGGAGACAAAGCTGGCGGTGGCCGAGGCAGGTATAACCTGAGATCTGACAAGAGGGTAGCACCTGATGTTCCTGAGTCATCCACTAGAGTAGAGAAGCCTGCCGAAAAGACAGTTGACAACCACAGAGGTAAGAAGGCCCAACCTCTCTCCCCTATTATCCAAAATCATGCTCCTGAGACTAGAGAAATTCCAAAGCTTACTACTTCTTTTAGTTTTGAGCATGAAATTCAAAAGATTAGAATCCCTGTGCCCCTCACTGAGTTAATCAAACATGGGGAATTCAAAAAACGCTTCTCCGACCTGTTAAAATCTGAAGCCTCTATTCCTTCCACAGACTTCATAAACCTCCAAGATGAAAGGCCTGCAGTGGTCCTAGGTCCCATGGTAGAAGACAAAGATGATTCATCCCCTCCCTTCTACACCTCCCTAAACATACATGACAAAGTGTTGCATAATTGCTTGATGGACTCTGGAGCCTCCCACAACCTCATGCCTAAAGCTGTCATGGAAGAGCTAGGATTAGAATTCACTAGAGCCTATCATGACCTCTATTCCTTTGATTCTAGAAGGGTGCAATGTTTGGGAGTCATCAAGGACCTGGTAGTTTCCCTGTTTCAGCTACCCATGAAAAGTGTGGTCATGGATATAGTGGTAGCTGACGTTCCCCCCAAGTTTGGCATGTTGTTGTCAAGGTCTTGGATTAAGAGACTTGAGGGACACTACAGATGGATCTCACGTATGCCACCATTCCAGTCTTCAGGGGGGAACATAGGAGATTGTACAGAGAAGCCCAGCTAGCCTACATTGTCAGTGATGAAGCAAACCCCACTAACCATCCCATCTATGCCTTAGACACTGACTTAGGATCTAGCTTACTGCAGCTCACTGATGAGCCTGAGACCCCTTTACAGATCAGAAAGCAGCTCAGTCCTAGTCAGGGGATGCCTCCTCAAACCACCTCTTTGTGGAAGATGTTCTTTGATGGAGCTTCTTCCAGTATAGGTGCAGGTGCTGGAGTGGTATTCAAATCTCCTTCTCAGGAAACCATAGCACTGTCATACAAGATGGAATTTGAAGTCACCAACAATGTGGCAGAATATGAGGCTCTGGTTCTAGGATTAAGGGCTGCAAAAGAAATGGGAATCAGGGAGATGGCTGTATTTGGGGATGCAGAATTAATTGTTCAGCAGGTCAAAAACGTCTATCAGACCAAGCACCCTCGTCTCAAGAATTGCAGGAACGAGCTATGGGACCTTATTGACACTTTCTTCCTGGCTTTTAACATCTCTTTCATTCCAAGGGAAGAAAATGCTCCAGCCGACTTTCAATCCTTCTCAGCTAGTTTGTTCGAAGCTTTTGCGCTGCCCACTGATGGATCAGAGGTGGAAATAAGATACAGACCCTCTGTACCGGACAATGTCAAACATTGGAAGGTATTTGAAGATGATCAGGAGATTGAGAAATTCCTCCAATCCATCGACGAATTCTCTGCATTGCACATAGATGAGGACCTTGACGAGGAGCCTGACCACCACCCTGGGGAGTTGTTGAATAAAGTTGCTGACCATCAGATTATTCAACTGCCGAGCAATCATATACCAAGAGGTCTAATCCCATAAGAAATATTGTTCGATGGGAATGATGTGGCGATGAAGGGTAGGATTTCAGGCGACGAGGCTGATGCGACTGAGTGCAACATAGGCACACCGGAGGAGCCCAAGTTGGTCAAGCTATCAAAGAGCCTGACCGAGGAGCAGAGGATCGGATATACTAAGTTGCTGAGGGAATTTGCTGACATCTTCGCGTGGACCTACGAAGACCTTAAGACATACGACATGTCAGTCATCGAGCATAAGATCCCACTAAAGGAGGAGGCTAGACCCTTCAGGCAGAAGTTAAGGCAGATAAATCCGACACTGCTACCTATCATGGAGAGAGAGGTGAAAAAGTTACTGGATTCCCAAATCATAGTCCCCTTGAGATACTCTAGCTGGGTAGCCAATATGGTCCCAGTAAGAAAGAAAAGTGGAGAAATCAGACTCTGTGTCGATTTCAGGAACTTGAACAAGAGTTCAAGGAAGGACAATTACCCCCTGCCCAACATGGAGCATATATTGCAGAGGGTCACTGGTGCATCCAGGATATCTATGATTGACGGTTTCTCTGGCTACAACCAGATATCAGTCATGCTAGAAGACATAGAAAAGACAGCCTTCACCACCCCGTGGGGCACATTCATGTACGCCAAGATGCCATTCGGGCTGATGAACGCAGGAGCAACGTTTCAGCGAGCCATGGACATAGCCTTCATCGGAGAAAAGGATAAGTTTGTGGTAATTTACTTAGATGATATTACATTCTTCTCCAAGACTGATATTGAGCACCACTCCCATTTGAAGAAGGTTTTCCTGAAGTGCCGCAGATTTGGCCTTTCCCTGAATCCCAAGAAATCATTGTTTGCTATGCAAGAGGGGAAGCTATTAGGTCATACAGTCTCAGCAGAGGGGGTGAAGATTGATCCAGACAAGGTGGAAGCAATTCAGGCCTTGCCACTTCCCAGATCCAAAAAGGAGGTCCAATCATTTTTGGGGAGGATTAATTTCCTGAGGAGGTTTGTCTCGAATTTTGCTGAATTTGTAAAACATATCACAGCCATGCTCAGGAAGGCCCATGAAATAAAATGGACTGTTGAACCCAGGAAGTCTTTTGACCAGATAAAGAAAGCATTGACCGAGGCTCCTATGCTGATCAGTCCAGATTATTCTAAAGATTTTATGATATTTTCTTTTGCTTCCTTTGACACAGTAGCAGCGGTTCTGTTGCAGAAAAACGATCAAGGGCAAGGGCAGCCCATTGCCTTTTTTAGCAAGGCGCTAAGAGATGTCGAGCTCCGATATGAGATCATGGAGAAGCAGGCTTATGCCTTGGTGAAAGCTCTCAAATATTTCAGAGTCTATGTCTTACACTCAAATATTGTTGCATATGTCCCTTCAACCTCTGTGAAGGACATTCTTATACAGCCTGACATAGACGGAAGAAGAGGTAAATGGATCACCAAAATCCTAGAATTCGATCTGGAAATTAAGCCCACCAAGCTAGTAAAGGGGCAGGGTTTGGCCAAGCTCCTGGCCGAATCCAATTACAAAGCCTTGGAAATCAATCTCATCGATGAGCAAGCTGAATCATCCAACAGGGGTTCCCAAAGCACTGTGCCACTATCAGCATGCCCCTGGTACAAAGATATCTTGTATTTTCTGCAGGAGTTGAGACCCCCTGATGGGATGGAAAAAATCAAGGCAAGAGCTCTAAAGCTCAAAGCTGTCAGGTATTGCCTTATTGGCCAAGCCTTGTATTGGAAAGACCCCCAGGGGATGTTACTAATGTGTCTGGACCCACAGCAGGCCCAGAAGGTTACAAATGACTTCCATAGCGGTCTCTGTGGAGGCCATAATTTTTGGAAGACCACTGCTCACAAGATCCTCCGAGCCGGGTACTACTGGCCCACCTTGTTTCCTGATGTCCACAGGGAAATTAGAGCTTGCATCAAGTGTCAGAAATTCTCAAGAAAGAAGCAGCTCAAATCCCTGCCATTGAAACCTGTGGTGGTCTCAGCACCTTTTCAGTAGTGGGGATTGGACTTCATCGGGGAAATTCATCCTCCCTCAAGTGGTCAGCACCGATGGATTTTGACAGCAACTGACTACTTCACTAAATGGATAGATGTTGTCCCTACCAAAATCACTTCTCACAAAGTGATCATCAGCTTCTTGGAGGACATCATAACTAGGTTTGGCTGCCCCAACAAAATTGTCACTGACAACGCTTCCCCATTTCGGTCTAAGCCTCTGATTAAATTTTGTGAACAATTTGGGATTTCACTGATCCACTCCACTCCCTACTATCCTCAGGGGAACGGACTGGCAGAGTCCTCTAATAAAAGTCTAATCAAGATTATCAAAAAGATGTTAGAGGAAAATAAAAGAGCCTGGGACTCAAAGCTAAAATTTGCACTCTGGGCTGATCGGGTGACAACAAAGAAATCCCTGGGCCTTTCACCCTTCCAGCTTGTTTATGGGATTGAGGCCGTCTTCCCCACTCAGCTTGCCTTGCCTGTGGCAAATCTCCTCCGGGACTATGAGGGTGAGCCTAACCATGTGCTCAGAAGAATCCACCAGATGGTGGAGGTGCAGCAAATCAGAGAGCAGGTCCTAGAAAGAGCATACAATCGTCAGCAGAGGATCAAGCAGGCTTTCAACAGGAAAACTAAGAAGAAGGAGTTTGAGCAGGGTGACCTGGTGCTCAAGTGGGATGCATCCAGACAGGAAAAGGGCAAACACAGTAAATTTGATGCCCTCTAGTTCGGGCCTTTCAAGATCCTTGAAGTATTTTCAAACAATACTTACAGGTTGCAGGACCTGGAAGGCAATGAAGTTTTTAGTGGCCCAATCAATGGGTATTTCTTGAAGAAATGTTTCTTGTGAGCCGCAGCCGGCTCGTTTTGTTTTGTTTTGTAAATATTGTTTTTGTTTTTAGATTTGTTTTTCGGACTAATAAATGACTCCATAAGCCCAACAACAAAGGCACTAAGTCTGCAGAAGAGTTCTTAGAGCATCACAGGGACGACTCTATCCCCCATGGACCCAAATGTTAGTGATATTTCTTGTTAAGAAGAATAGAATGTAAAAGGAGGGGTTAAAACCCACTTGTCCTAAGTTTTATGCGGAAATGAGTCCGAGATAAATGAAGATCAATTCTGAATGATCCAGATCCGCGCGCCCGGATGAACGGTGCACGTTNCTGGAATCGCAGGCGCAACTCTCCAACAGTTCAGATCAGCGCGCCCGAATCAACGGAAATGAAGACCATTCCGGACCCCCTCTGCCTTTCTACCTTTAAGCAGAGCGGGGGGGTCCAGAATCCTATATGCAACTTCCGACGGCTCAGATCAAGGCGCCCAGATCCACGGCACTCGTGCGGCCCTGCCTTTCTCAGCTACCTTGTGATTAACCAGTGTGGGCCCTCCTCATGTCATTTCATCCTTCTTTCCGCCTCTCCCCTGCTGCCGTGTGTCACTCGCCCACCTCATCCTTATGTTCTGCGTGGTCCTCCCTCCTTTCCACCATCCACCCATTGTCTGCCACGCACCCCTTTCCCTCACACGTCAACCTCTCACCCGAAGGCGAGTCCATTAGCTCCCCCATTCCTCCTCCACCTGGTGTCTTCCGTCATGGTTCGTCCTCCGTTTTCCTTCTCTCATTCTATCACTCCTTCTGCGCCCTGTAACCCGGCACCACCACCCCTGTCGTGCACTCGTCCTCCGTGTTGGCCTCCCTGCCTATCCTTCAAGCTATTCAGTTGTTCCAGGTGGCAGCGCGAGAAGTCTTCCGTATCCCGAAATGCTGAGTTGGCCAGGCCATTCCCGATCCCAAGAAGCAGTTATTGAAGCGGTTGGTGGTGGTTAGACATCGCCTCCGCCATAATGGGGACGCCCTGCCATGAATTAAAGGCACGTCGATTCACTGTTGGAACTGTCAAAGATTCAGATTGCATCTGACATAAGTTGCACGATCTTTCAGATGTTGACTGTCAGAAGCCATGCAGACGCAAAGCTTTCAATGCATTTTCTTGGTTCCGCTGCTGTTGTATTTTGAGTATATGTAGGCATTTTTGCCATTTTTGTATCTATCGATGGTAGAGCTAAGCTCCCGACTGTAAAGTTTCAGCAAACACTCTGGTCCTTGATTATGCCTCTGTGTTTGAGATTTCCTGGTTTATAACAAACAACTTCTCTTTCCATCTTTGTTTCATCTTTTGCTGGAGGGTTCATAGTTGAAGGATTCACGTGGACTTAACAATCTTGTTGCGATAAAGGATTTGTTGTGACATCTTTGTATTCTCTGGTATTCGTGTTTGAATGTAAAAGGATTTTGTGTTCGAATACATTTCTTCTTCAGTCTGTCGCAAACCGGATGCTTGTGATAGACCCCTGCACCTTCTTGCGCAAGTCTTCCACCTACTCACCCTTTACTACGACTCACTGTTTGGATTTTATCAAGACCTCACTCATTCATGCATGCCTGTTCTGGTTTCTGAGCTGAAGCGATGTTGTTCTGAGTTTTCCTCCATTCGATCACCCTTTTAATTAAACCGTGACATTAAACTGATGGGCGTCGGGCTCTGCTCCTGCTAGAAATCCAGGAGTGACTTCTGAACGCCAACAGCTTCCAAGATTGATGCATAGCTATAACATCTTCCAATATTGGTGCATAGCTATAACAACTTCCAAGATTGATGCATAGTTGTAACAACTTCCAAGATTGGCACATCGCTGTAACAGTAGCGGCCACTTCTTCAAGACTTGGTTGTTCTATACATTTCAATCATTAGTTGAGTCATTTTATGGGTAAAACATGTGAAACGTTACCAATCAAACATGCTAAGTAAATGAAAATATAAAAGCAAGACGAATGATTCATACCCTGGAAAAAATGGTCTTAGAATGCATTATAGTAGGCATTAGCTTAGAAATGATAAGGTTGAATGGGCAAAAGATGTGGTGAAAAAGGGATATTTATGGGTCCTAACATGCCCCCCAACTAAAGACATTGCATGTCCTTGTGAAAAACACATTCAAACCTCACTTTGTAGCTGAATTAGGGGACTGGCTCCTCCAGTGCAAAATTGCTAAGAGAAATTGCTAAGTGCATGTAAGGAAAAATTCTGTGTCCAAAAGAAAATATGTTGTGTCAACAATCTGTCTGAGTTTATTTGTCTTCAAGAATAGAATCAGTTTGAGTTTCTTGAGTAACAACTCATGAGGGAAACAAAGGTTCTTGTTTGAAAGCTGCTAGTAAACTAGTAGCTACCTTATGATGTTGAGATCTCCTCTGTTTTACTAGTTTTTGAGTAGCAGTAATTTCACGTTTAGTCTTGACTGAGAGAGTTGTTGGTCCTTTAGAAACTGGCACTTTTACTATCTTATATCCTACCTCAAAGTAAATGTTTCCACACTCAAAGAACATGAGTCCTTTATTTCTGTCCATAATAGCTTTTGTCAGTGCTAGGATGTCCAAGGCTATCCCTTATGGATTCTTTTGTCGAGCATCCACCACTTCTTGTTTCAGGGTATTTAACTCTGCTTTGAGGCTTTCATTCTTTATTATTAGTGCAGAAATTATGGAATTTTCTATATTCCTGAACTTCCTCTCAATTTGGGAAAAAAATTGGGCAAGTGGCACATCCTCGGTATGATGTGTAGTTGGTTCTTGAGTGGCAGCTATACTGTCAATAGTTGTTTCTTGTGGAACAGTTGTTTCTTGCATTACTAGCTCTGGTTACACAGTCCTCTGTGGAGCAGCTGGTTCTTGTGTAACAACTGTGTCTATCATGACTGGTTCTTGTGGAACAGTCTCGACTTGGACAGTTGGTTCTTGTGGAGCAGCTACATCTTGCATGACTTGTTCTTGTAGACCAGTCCCATCGTTTGTTGTTGTCTCTACTGTCACTGTTAGTTTATCGAAAGAGACTATTTCTTGTGTGATAGTCCCTTCATCAACCATAGAGGATAGTGGATGAAGAATAGGAATAGCCTGTTCCATATCTTGCCATCCAATTGTTTCTTTTGCAGACCTGGTGGACCTGGTTCTTCTCCTAGGTAAAATAGAAACAAAAGCAGGGGCTTTCTTCTTCGTTGTTGGAGGAGGAATGGGGCATTCTTACTCAACCACACAAGGAGGAAATTATGGTATACCATGGTCTGCTATGATATGTACATTGTCACTTGACATGTGATGCACATAATCATCAAGTGGAGCCAATGATTCTGCTATGATTTGAGTACATTCAGTCTGAATTAAGAGAATAGTTTCTTGAAGTTATTTGCATAAACTAAAACCAGGTATACGTATCTCTATAGAATTCTCTGTCATAGCAGCAGGAGGGCTCTGATTTGCTACTGATGTAATTCGGTCAAGGCCTTTCCTACATTTTCCCTTGAATGGATGTTTTCTTTTCTGAGATAATCCAGTGGTAGTGACAGTAAGGCCTTGAACGGTTGTTGCAGTAATAGGAGGCTCTTGTGTTATTGTCGGTGCAACAACAGAGGTGGTATTCAGAATTGTTGTTGTAGTGGACCGTGCTAACCTTGTTCACTTTCTAGGTGAGCCAGAGATAGGAGCAGGGGTTTTATTTTTAGGAGCAGGGGGTAGTTTTTCAATGACAGTTGTCACCGCCAAGGGTTGTGACTCATGTCTTGGTCTAGTAGTTGGTTGTTCAGTGGTTGGCTCGACCATAGCTATAGGTCATGTCAATCCAACTCCATCGAGGCTTGTCTGACTGGTGCTATAATGGCCTTGGATTGTGCATTGGCTTCTCTGAGTCATATTATGGGCAGCGACAGTAGGGGTTTGGACTGTTGTTGCAACCGAGGGCAGAGACTCAAGAAGAGGTCCATGGATTGTGTTTTCAAGTACTAGCACAATCATATCTATAGGTATAGAATGTGGCTGGACTGCTGCAATAGGTAATGGGTTATTGGAAATGCCCATACCTTTGCAAATTAATAGTTCGATGAGTCTGTGATTAGAAAGGTAGTTCTTGGGGTTCTTGGATTTTTTTACCAACTGAGCCATGTTATGCAATGAATGGAGGTGAAAATAAGGAATGTTTATAAATTTCTGATGTCGCGGATGTGATAATAAGATGAAATCAGAAAAATAAACAACTTGGTATCTGCCTTCACAGGTAATGTACCTTTTGACAAATTTTGTGACTTTCCCCCATGGCTCTAGTAAGGAATTGACATCTGCACCTCTGCCTTTGATCTGAACTTGCTCATTGTCGATGAGGAAACCCTTATGTGCATCCGGAAGATGTGTTTTTCTATTAAACCATCGGTCTCTTGTGGTTGGAAATCCTATCACAATAGCAATGCTTTCTTCTGTCACTGGAATCCTCACCTCATTCACCATTGAATACCCTTTGGTGAGATTTTGACTAAAATCCAATACCTCTTCTTCATTAAACCCCTGCAGCTTCTTAAAATATGATATCCAACCAGCCTGGAGAAATATTCAGTACGCCTCTAGGTGTAACAGCAAAGTGTCCATATTTGTTGGTTCATACCTCACAGCTGATCCTCCCATAATGTCGCTTGAGATTCTAACAGGCATGTAGGAGGAGAAACTAGCACCTAAACTAGAGATCCAGCAAGTTCGAACGTGGTTTGCAGAAAGAATACAGTGTCTTAGCAAAAAGAAGTGTGGTCGAAAAGGTGGTGGAGGTGAGTATAAAATGCAGATTGGACAGCTAGATTTGTGTTCCCCCCCCCCCAACTAATTGGATTGTCTCTAGGTGTATCAATTTAGGACAACCGGTGAGTAAGCGTTCTTTTATATCTTCATTACTTTAACATGTAGGATTAGTTACATACCTCATAACTTAATGAAAAAAATGATCTGTCGGAGTAACGACACTATCCAACCGCCATCCGAGTCATGTGGAATAGATGAGATGATGAAGGATGGCATGAGAAATGATGATATGACAACTGGAGCTGAGATGGAGTCATTTCTGTAGTTGACTAGCTAGAAATCGCCGGATGTGAAGTCAAGTAATGATGAAGCAACACTTTTGGATAGATAGCAGTAGTATTGACAAATCAGCAGTGCTGCAGCATGGAAAGATTGTAGATCTAGAGTAGCAGCATTGGCAAAAATGTGAAAAAGAAAGAGTGAAGTGGAAAGAAAGAATAACAGCAATCAGTGTATCAGCAGGTACTTCGGCCAAAATAGCAGAGGTAGGTGTAACAGCATGGAAAATGAAATGGTCGGAAAAGAAAATAGTGTAACCTCATGAAAATTGACCATTGTGTAATGGTAGGGAAATTGGCCAACTTATCGGAAAAGGGTGTAACAACATGGAAATCGACCAATTTATCAGAAAAGGGTGTAATAGCATGGAAATCGGCCAATTTATCAGAAAAGGGTGTAACATCATGGAAATCGGCCAATTTATCGGAAAAGGGTGAAACAACATGGAAATTGACCAATTTATTGGAAAAGAGTGTAACAGCATGGAAATCGGCCAATTTATCAGAAAAGGGTGTGACAGCATGGAAATCGGTCGAACACTGCATAACTTAGTTTTTAGGAAGTTTTTCAACTTCCATAAACTAATCGTTTTACTCCTTTTGTTGTACTCAACCTTGTTGTTCATCAATTCACATGCACACACATAACTGCCTGATACCCTTCAAGGATGAATTTATTAGCATAGTAAAGAAATAGAAAATTTTCAAACAAGAATAGATAAATGCAAATTTTTCTGAGTTTATTTATATACAAGGTCTGAGAAAAATAATTCCTAAGGTTCAGAAGGGGAAGGAGCAAGCTCCATTCCTTTTAAGAATTGATAATCTGTATCAACTGTACATCTAGATTTGAATTCTGCCTTGGACAGTGGATGCTAATACAAATGCAAGCGATGACCATTTGCATGTAACTATGTATTGGATCCATAAATAGTGATCAACCTGACTATCCCATTGGGAAAAACAGTTTCTACCTCATAAGGTCCTAGCCATCATGTACGCAACTTACCCTAAAATTCATTAAAGCGTGAATCATACAATAGAGCCCAATCTCCTTTCTGGAATAATTTCTTCTTGATGAATCGGTCATGCCATTTTGCTCTCTGTTGTTGAATCACCATGGTTTGATGAATAGCATCCAAACACTTTTCATCAAGCTCATTGAGCTACTGTAGTCTGGCCTTCTGTTCCATAGTTAAGTCAAGGTTCATTGTTGATGTAGTTCTTAAGGTTTTGATTTCGAATTCAATGGGAAAAATAGGGCTTTTTCCATATACCAGCTCATAAGGAGAAAAACCAGTTGTGTTCCTCCAAGTAGTTCGGTAAGCCCATAAAGCTTCATGCAATCTGTTAGACCAATCCCTACGGTGTTCTCTCACTGTTTTAGTAAGAATGGCTTCGATAACTTTGTTGGTGCTTTCCACCTGGCCATTGCCTTGTAGATGGTATGGAGAAGCTATTCTATGTAAAACATGATATTTATTGTGTAGGGCTTCAAACATATGTGATGTGAAAGGGGGTCCTCCATCAGTTATTAATTCTCTGGGAACACCAAACCTAACAAAGATATCTTCAAACAAGAATGCTAAGACAGCTTCTTCAGAGGCCCTAATGAGTGCTTTCGCCTCCACCCACTTGGTCATGTAATATGTACAGACCAATATATAGACTTTCTTATTAGAAGGTGGGTTAATGGGCCCTATGAAATCCATGGCCTATCTCTCAAAAGGTTCTAACATGACTTGAGGCTGGAGAGGCATCTCATCCCTATGATTTGGATGACCCATTCATTGGAAACTGTCACAAGTTTGGACGTATTTCTTGGCATCTTGAAATATGGTGGGCCAAAAATAGCCCATCCTTAAAATTTTATGCCCAGTCCTTTTATAAGAAAAATGACCCCAACAAGGGCCATCATGGAAAGCTTTCAGCAGATCATATGCTTCATCATCCCTTACACATCTCCTAATTTCCTAATCCACGCCTATGTAGAAAAGGTATCCTCCTTTCCAACTATACCGAGCACTCTTCTGAATAATCTTTCTTCTTTATCAAGGAGATAGATGTGGAGGTACCTTCCCTGCAACCAAATAATTAGCAATGTCTACATACCAAGGTGAGTGAGAAGATATTGCAAACAAATGTTCATCAGGAAAGGAATCATCTACAGGTGAATTATCATCATTTATATGTAATCTTGAGAGAAAATCAGCAACCACATTTTCTTTTCCTGCTCTATCTACTATAGTAATGTCAAATTCTTGTAGTAGTAACAACCATCTTGTTACTCAGGCATTAGTAATAGGTTTATTCATCAAATATTTAATTGTTGTATGATCAGTATGAATAAAAGTAGGATAACCAGTGACATAATGCCTGAATTTATTGATTTCATAAACTATTGCTAAGAATTCTCTTTCAGTAACTGTATAATTTAATTCAGCAGGAGCCATGTTCTTCCTGATATAGTAGATAGCATAGGGATATTTGTCCTCTTGTTGCCCTAGTACTGCACCAATTGCAGTATCTGAGGCATCTCAAGAAATGTGAAAAGGCAGATCCCAATTGGGCCCTCTCAAAATGGGAGCTGTGGACAGTTTCTATTTCATATCTACAAAAGACAATTCACAGTTGCCAATCCAACGAAAGTCAACATATTTTGTTAATAGGAAAAACAAGGGGGAGGCAAGTTTGGAATTTTTTTTAATGAATCTCCTATAATATCCAGCATGCCCTAAAAAAATTCTTACCTCTTTCTGAGTTGATGGAGTTGGAATGTCCAAAATTACCTGGATTTTGGCTGGATCTACCTGAATTCCTGCATAAGAAATGAAGTGTCCCAGTAGCACACCTTCTCTCATCATCAAATGGAACTTTTCTATACTTAAAGAAAGATGAGACTGTATACATCTTTTGAGAACTTTTTCCAGATTAGACAAAGCTTCTTTGAAATCAGTACCATAAGGTGTAAATTCATCCATGAATATTTCCATACAGTCATTCACCATATCAGAGAAAATACCAATCACAACTCTCTAGAAAGTGGTTGGTGCATTACACAAGCCAAATGGGAGAAACTCGTAGGAAAATGTACCCCAAGGGCCGGTAAAGGTGGTCTTATATTGGTCCTGTGGGGCAATTTTTATCTGGTTATAGCCACTGAATCCATCTAGGAAAGAGAAAAAAAAATTCCCAGATAGGTTGTCTAGAACTTGATCAATAAATGGCAGAGGGAAATGATCCTTCTGTGTAGATTTGTTCAGAGCTCGATAGTCCACACACACTCTCCACTTACCATTATTTTTAGGCACAATAACAAACGGTGATATCCACTCGCTGTTTGACATAGGATAGATGAATCTGACATTAAGAAGTTTCTGAAGTTCTTCTTTAACAATTTCTTTAAGGTTTGGGTTCATCCTCCTTTGGGGTTGGAAAATGGGTCGGCACTATTCCTTGATATATATATGGTGGGTACATAGTTCATAGGAAATGCCTTTCATATCCATGTAATCCCAGGGAAATGCTTCTTTATGTTCAATCAGTAATTTCATCAATTGGCGAGTTTCAGCAGTGGATAGATCGGGATTGATGTTCAAGGTTTTTCCAATTTCTACAGCGATGCTCTTAGAAATGACTTTAGGAAATAATTCAGTTGTTTTTGTTTCATCATCTTCTATTACAGCATTTTTTGTTACAACGGTTGTTGTTACAACTAAATCAATTTGATTTTCAGTAGTTTCTGAGAACATTTCCAAGTTCATCTCTCCCTGGGAAATAGGTTCGAAGACTCTAATCAATTGATGGTGCGTGTTTTGTGTAAAAATAGAGGGGTCACAGATAAAGAAGTTGATTGACTCATCCTCTATATTGTCTTTGAAACTCGAGGCTTTTCCTATGGTTAGCACAGGCAGAGCACTTTCATCCTCAGTGTCCATCCATAAAGAATTTTCAGGTTCCGCACTGGGTGTAGCATGAGGATACAGGGTAAGTTTTTTTGTGTCATAACCATCAGAGATGGTCATTGAACTGGATCTACAACCAATGAAAGCATCAGTTGTAGATAACCATGGTCTTCCCAGAATTAGAGGGTGTCCCCCAAGATGAATTTTGGGTTGCAAAACAACAAAATCAGCAGGATACTCCCATGAATCAACTGAAATGACTAAATCATCGATTACTCCTTCTAGTCTGATGGTAGAATGATCAATTAATTCTAGAACAGTAGGAGTAGGTCAAATTTGTGTTCTGAGTTGCAGCAATTGTGTAGTTTCTATTGGCATGATGTTAATTGTCGCCCCTAAGTCAACTAGCACATGGGGAATAGATGTTTGTCCAATTTTGAGAGTGACTGTAGGGTTTCCTGGGTCGCCTTATTTAATAGGTGGGGTTTTGCCTAACATTAGCTCAGAAAAATCCCCCACTACATGCACTGTGAGGGGGCCCCTAGGTTTTCATCCAGGTCTTATTATATAGAGATCTCTTACAGTCTTGGCATAAATAGGGACATCTCTTATCGCTTGCAATAGTGGAATATTAACATACAGATTTTGCAATTCTCCTAAGAGATTGAAAGATGGCAATTCCACAGGTTTGGTAATTTTTAGTCTTTTAGGGAATGGTGGGTTTTCTGATTCTATAATAGGTTGGTCAATTTATTATGTATCAGTAGATGATATTTCCCCTAATTCCTTGTCTGATTCTGAAGATGGAGCATCTTCAATTATTGTCTCGATTATTCTCCCTGATCTTAATTTTATTTCATCACAAGGCATAGGAGTAATAGACAAGGCTAGCACATTATGTATATCTATGTTTTGAATGTCCTTATTATTTGGGTTTGGGTTAGGTTGCACAGGCATCTGAGGTCATAAGGGAGGATTGTTCGGTGGGGCATTGGGAGGTAACTGCAGCTGTTGTTGCTGGTACTAGGGTTAGAACTATTGTTGATAGGGATTCGGTTGGTGATGGTTTTGATAACTGAGTTGTTGTTGAGGGCCTCTCCAATATGGGTTCCATTGTCCGTGATGATTATTTTTATGGGGCATAGGTAACCATGCATCGAAATCTTGATAAGGGGGTGGCATCTAATTTGGAGGGTGGACATTCGTCTGGCCATATGGTAGCTGATTGTTCCAATAATTAAGTGTTGCAGGAGAGAATTGAGAGTTCATACCTTGACCTCTTGGCTGCCATTGTCTTCTTTGTGTTATTAGATAGACAACCTTTGCTTCCTCATTAGTTTCCTTCATTGATGCTTACTCCTGGTAGAGAGGGACATTGGTCAGTAGCATGATCTAATTTACAAATAAGACATACCTGAACAATGTTCAGTGGGCACTCCCTTGGTGGATGTTTCTTTCTGCATTTCGGACAGAAAATGCACAATGCTTTCTCTGATTCTGCTTGACCTACAAAGTGTCCATTTGTGAAGTAAAAGAGTTAATCATATCTGTTTTGAAATTTTCTAACAGATTACCTATTTCTTCTCTTGTTGCTCCTCCATTGGCTGATTTATGTACCCTTGAAAAAGTTGTATCCTTGGTAGATGAATTATTCCGTGTAGATCCTCGAGAACATCTTTTACAGAGATCTACAATGTCCTCATAGGATTCCTTAGATATATTTCCCTTGCCAAGCATATTCAGCATATCTAAACAATCTTCTTTAACTCCTTTTAGCAAAATGGTTTTCAGAATGTCCTTACTCACATCTGGATGTCCAGACCTTTGTAGATTATATTGGAGTTGCTCCACAAAATCTTCAAGGGTCTCATCCTCTTTCTGAGACATCTTGAATAATTCCTCTCTTCATTCCCTTGTTCGGCAGTAGTCTTAGTACTTGTTCAGGAAAATCTACCTCATTTGTACGCATGTTGAAATGTTTTCTCCTCCAAGGCTCATGAACCATATTAATGCATTACCCTTCAATGTAGCTGGAAACAGTTTAAGCTTCTGCGCAGTGGTAGTATAGTCATAGCTTCTACACAAAATGTCAAATTCAAACAGAAAATCATACGGATCTTCAATAGATAATCCATGAAAATTTGGCAGAGCTAAGAGAGGTATGTTTTTCATAGGAGCCATACCTCATGTGGGAACATCAGAAATAGGAAAAACCAGGGTAGAGATAGTATTTTCATTATTTACCTGATCTTCGTTGTTTTGTGGATTCTCTTGGTGGAAATATTCTTCATTATCCCCTTGATTTTCCATATGTTCTCTTTCTCTCCACTCAATACGAAAAGCATCCCACTCTTATTTAGTGACTATCCGACCATTGATTTGATAAACCGCTTCTTCTGGATTTTCCCTGTTCCGAGTTGTACTTCCTTCATCTTCAATGTACTCCAGTGTTGCTTGCTGAATTGTTGGTGACAAATATTTAGCCTCAACTTCAACTCTTGATGAAAACGATGTTTCAAGAAGGGGTATTTTTGATGACTGAGGATTACGTCTTCTTGGAGGATTTGCAAGGTGAAAAATAGATCTTGAAGAAGAATCTGCTCTAGCTATAATCTCATCAACAAAGGTTTTCCTTCCCAGTGTAGGATTTCTTCCTCCACGTCCTTTGGTACCTATAGGGTTAGTATTTTGGGGGATACATTCTCGTGTTCCTCGATTCATGCAGACTATTCATTCCTAAAAAAAAACTAATGTGCTTACAAAAATCTATAATTATCTTCCATGGCAACCGTGCCAAAATGTTGGGCACTTTAATTGTCTAAATAAATAGAAAATTAAGGTGTTAAATATCAATTGTCAACCTAGGGAAGTTTGTTATTTCAAGATAATTGTGCACAGTCTATGCTAGATTATGAAAGAAAAACTAATCTAATTGTAGTAGGGAAGTTTAAAAAGAAACAAAAATTATCACTAATACAATTGTGTTGATACAGCTCGAGTTCTACAGAATTGAAATCGTAGTTGAAATCTAAACTGATGAGTGTATAAGAACCCTAGATTACCTACTCTAGTATAACTTTCTATTTTACTTTTGCAGGAAGAAGCTATATACTATTTGCAGAAAGGAAATCTACTTATTGCAAGAAAGTAATTCACACTTTTATTTTCTTTTTACTTGGAAACAAGATTTTAATCTAATGAAGAAAAAGGGAAATCGGTTCTCCAACAGTATTTAGCAATCAACTTCTAATTCTCATGAGACAGATTTATGCGCATCTAACAGGAAGGAACTAGACTATAACAACAATTGTATTCTAGAAATGTTTAACAGATAAATCATTCATATTAAAACAACTAATCTGGAATTCAGAACAGAGAGGAATCTGTGAGGAAGGTGGGCCCTTTCCTTCTCACTGAATCCACTCAAAGAAATAGGCTACATTCTGCTAAAGAAAATAAATCCACTCTTTTATTGATTTTCCAAAATGTTCATGTACAATAAGCTTTACTTCACTTCACTTTCTCACAGTCAAAAATCTGTCCCTTATGATGACAAAATCTCTGCTATTTAAAGTTAGATTTATTCAGTTAAAACAAAATTAGAACAGCCTTGACAATCCCCGATTCTCAAGTTGTTCGTATGATATCATTAATACAAGATCTAGAACTAATATTGTAAGACAAAACATGTAACAACAGGTGTAACAACTTTCAGGATCGGTGGCATTTGTTGCAGCAGTCATGTAACAGCTTTAGGATCGATGGCATTTGATGCAGCAGTCATATAA
Source organism: Picea sitchensis (assembly GCA_010110895.2). Lineage (NCBI taxonomy): Eukaryota > Viridiplantae > Streptophyta > Pinopsida > Pinales > Pinaceae > Picea > Picea sitchensis. Next base: position 42,061 of record SNQJ01S0097122.1, read on the forward strand.
CAACAAAATCGGTGGCACCTGTTGCAGCAATTGTGTAACAACTTCCAGGATTGGCGCATAGCTGTAACAGCTTCCAATATTGATGCATAGTTGTAGCAGCTTCCAAGATTGGCGCATAGCTATAACAACTTCCAAGATTGACACATAGTTGTAACAGCTTCCAAGATTGGCACATAGCTGTAATGGCAGCAACCACTTCTTCAAGACTTGGTTGTTCTATACATTTCGATCATTAGTTGAATCATTTTATGGGTAAAACATGTGAAACGTTACCAATCAAACATTCTAAGTAAATGAAAATATAAAAGCAAGATAAATTATTCATACCTTTGGAAAAATGGTCTTAGCACGCATTATAGTAGGCATTAGCTTAGAAATGAAAAGTTTGAATGGGAAAAAGATGTGGTGACAAAGGGACATTTCTGGGTCCTAACACCATCCATCCTCCTTATACAATCCATCCCTTTCCCCTATATTGACATGATGGTTGTGAGGATAGCATACTGGGAATAGTGCACTTAGAGTCAAAGTAGAGGAACCCAGGCGAGGTTCGTGGAGTGATGCTAGCAAGATTCAGGTTGTAACTTCCAATCTTGTTATTAATAAAAGAAAAACTTCTTGTACCAGATATTTACGTCTTTATGTTCACATTTATAAATGATTTTCATGAATATCTAGACTTTTTTATGATCTTTATAGTTATGCATATGTTGTCATAGTTTTTTTTTAAGTTTTTTCAGGCCAACTTTGGGAGGAGGCCTGCAATCTTGGAACAAACGACAATAGGAAGAGATCGAAAATAGCCGAAAGGATTTAAGCTACACATTTCGATCTTCTCTCTCTTCCCTTAATTATCATTAGGTATTGTTGGATTTGGGTAGAATATAATATTTTCAATCTTTTAAGATGTCAAGTCTCTTCCCAGTCGCTAGACTTAGATTAGGGGGATTTTTCCCCATAGAAGAATTGGTGACTCCATTGGGGAGTCTCTCTAGGTTCCATTTAGGATATTCTTTTTGGTCTTGAATTCCTGTTATTTTATATGCTTTCTGAGTCTGTAAGAGTCTCTGGTCACCTTCTAGGTGCTTGTAACACCCTGTTTCCCCCAGTTTGTAAAAATAACTAGACTGGCCAGAACTGTGGAAAACTCATGAATGTGAATATGTGATGTGAAAGGACCTTATGGAAAAGGTCAATGAATGTGAATAAAATTATGAATTTATATCGTCAGACTGCTAAGAGGGGATGTGCAGAAAAAGAGACCATGATGGTGGTGGAAGGCACCTGGAAAGGTGGCGTTAACTTCCACCGAGAATTAATACTGTATTTGGACTTCACTGACCCGGAGAACCAAAAGTGGCTCACTGGCCCAGAATTAAATGTCTCGTGGGTTGGCAGGCCGATGGCTCTTCAAGAATTAATGAGGGATGGGGAGGTGAACCGCCCATCCATAGAGCCATCATTACTGACCAGTGCGAGGTAAATCGCACCACATGCAACCTCCCAAGAGGATAAGGCATGGGGTAGAAGTGATTGGGGGTAGACGCGAATGGAGGAGGAGAACTCTAGCAATATGCAGAGTGAGTGATAGCAAAGAGGAAGGAGAGTAACCTTCACTCCTGGTCACTGGCAAATAGAGACACAGTCTCACATCATTGTGGTCTCAACTTGGGGGTGGCTAGTGGTAAATCCGTTGGGAGTCACTAAGCCTACGGTTGGGTGGAAACGAGCACCCCTCTCAGCAGTTTCTTAACCCCTGGTGTTATTTCTGATAAGTGTTTTTCCTCTGGCATCTTGAAATATATATGTTTATTATGATAATTATGCCCATAAGCTGTGAAACTATGAATGATTTCATTGTAAGAATGTCTGTATGGTGTTTTGATCAATACTGGTAGATGCATGTTTATAATGGAAAGACTACGTATGGCTTATGTCTTCATAAATCGCTATTTATATGCTTACTGACCTAATTCAGACCACATGTCTGATTCGTGGGAGAAAGGTACCCTTATATGCCTCAGATAGTACCCCGGGTAAGAACCTCCCCATAGAGATAACCTCCTTGAAAATCCCATCAAGAACCGTGAAAGAGAATGTGAAGGCATAAGGCCTTAGTAACCCTGCACGAGGGGGAATGATCCTCTTGAAAACCTGAGATGGCAGTATAAGGATGAAGCATCGAATCGACGAATGAGATTCCATCGGGAGATCTGTGGTCACTCACGACCGTCAGATTAGAAGTAGAAGATGGGGTGTTAAGTGCCTTAACCCTGACAGGTATTAATCGATGGATGAGATTCCATTGGGAAACCTGCGGTCACGCATGACCGTTAGATCGATAGGAGTGAGTGGGGTGTTAAATGCCTTACCCCTTTGTTATCCGTGTCTTCATGGACAACAAATAATTCGGGACCATAGATCTCCAAGGTCTATGGGAGTATCTGGACCATTGATTTTTCCACGTCCAGGGAGTTGTGGAAGAATGCACGGGTAGGAACCAATCTAAGTCGTTCGATTGATGGAGGCCATGTGTCATAAGATTACCCATTTCAGGAAATCAGGAATTGCGGAATTGGGAATCCTGATGACGAGAGTTTGGGATTTTCCATGGTGAAAACCCCGGGATAGATCTGAACCGTTCGATTGACAGAGGCCACGTGTTGTAAGACTACCCATTTTGGGAAATCGAGAATCGCAGAATCGAGAATCCTGATGACGAGAGTTTGGGATTTTCCATGGTGAAAACCCCAGGATATATCTGAGCCATTCAATTGACGGAGGCCACATGTCGTAAGATTACCCATTTCGGGAAATCGGGAATCGCAGAATCGGGAATCCTGATGACAAGAGTCCGAGATTTTCCATGGTGAAAACCCCAGGATAGATCTGAGCCGTTTGACTGATGGAGGCCATGTGTCATAAGATTACCCATTTCGGGAAATCAAAAATCACGAAATCGGGAATCCTGATGACGAGGGCTCAGGATTTTCCGTGGTGAAAACCTCGGAATAGACCTGAACCGTTAGATTGACAGAGGCCATGTGTCATGAGATTACCCATTTCGGGGAATCCGGAATCGCGGGATCGCGAGTCCTGGTGATGAGAGATCGGGACTTTTCATGATGGAAATCCCGGGATAGATCTGGACCGTCCGATTTATGGAAGTTACGTGTTGAGAGATTAACCACATCAGGAAACCAGGGATCGTGAATTCAGGAGTCCCGTGTGTTAGCGATAATTCTTGTCCTGGGCTCGAGAGCACCCGGACCTGCAGGTTGCACGGGAAACACCCAAGCGTAGCAGCGGAAGGATCTCTTCTCCGGTTATGAGTCAAGTGAGCGGGAAAGGTTTTGCTGCCGGCAGTCAAGATCTATCCATGAAGAAGATCAACGGTCATCGGGATATCAGGGCTGTCAAGTTACCTGATATATAGTAAGAGCCTATATATTAAAGCTAATGCTGGGTCGTCCGATCCATTGACACGTGGCGCAAGATCTGGTCACATCGGCATATCGTCATTCGGGAGTTTGAGGGGTAAAATTCCCTCGTCATTTCACATATCGAAACCCCGAACCCCAAAATTTCGATAAGCGCCCTTCAAAGCCGAGCTCACGGTCTTAGCACCCGGTCATGTCAAGCGAGCCTGAAACAGAGACAGCCCTATTCTAACATCAAATGCCATCTCGACCTTTCCTTTGGAGGACATGCGGCGCATAGCTAAGCCACGAGTAGGGCCCTTCGGGATTTTCATGATGAAAGCGCCGAGGTCCTCTCAGTCGTCCATCCATCGATGAAACTCGGGTGCATTGGACTTAAAGGGGGGTAAAATGAAAAGGAGTGGGTTAAAAACCCACTTGTCCTAAGTTCAGGATGAAAATGCGTCTGTGTTTAAATAGAAATCAGATCTGAATGGCTACGATTAGAGCGCCTAGATCAACAGCGCGCAAGGTGATTCCGGACCCCCCCCCACCTTTCTACCTTTAAGCCGAGGGGGGGGGGGGTCCGAAATTGGGGGCGCATCTCTTCAAAGGCTATGATTAGAGTGCCCAGATCAGCAGCGCACATTGTATTCTGGAGCCTTCTGTCTTTCTTTGTTTAACCAACGTAGGCCCCTTTCCTGTCATGTCATCTTTTGTACCATCCTTCCCCTTTCCATCTGTTCTCATCCTGGCCGTGTGATGAGGCTCACTCCCTTCAGCCTTTCCTCATCCTTCAACATCTGTCCACCTTCCCTCTTTCGGTCCATGTGGTCCCTCCCCCCATCTCATCATCCACTCACCTTCTGAGCCTCCTCGCCCCCTGCCATGTGTCTCGCTCCCTTCCATGATAGCCTATCGCTACCGCACCCATCCTTAGACCCTCTTATCTTCTACCACCTCATCACCTCTCATCTCACCCTCACAGTGTTGATGCCATCACCTCCCTTTTCCCTTCCACGTCCCAGAGGGCAGAGTTGACCGAGGCCGTTCCCAATCCCAAGGAAGTGGTTATTATTGGCGTGAAGGTGGTTGAACGTCATATTCTTCCATAAATAGGAGGCCAGGAAAGGACCAAGCATACAAGCAGACTGATAGTCCTTCCTGACAGAGATTGCATCTGTCAAACCACTGCAGGACAGTCAGGAGTCCCATTGTGTCTTTAATGCAGCTTATCGTTTCCGCTGCTGTTGTTTTGTTTTGGCTATATGTAGGCATTTTTGCCATTTTTGTAAAGGATCGATGGTTGATCAGAGCTCTCGGTTGTAAAGTTTTAATGAAGCATTGTTATTCTGGTTATGCATGAACTTTTGAGACTTCTTTCCTTATGGATGTCAGCCTCTTGTCTGTCTCTTGTATACTGTGTTAGAAAAGCTCGGAATTGGAGGATCCAGTCGAGTTGTAGCTGTTATAGGATGATGAAGGTTGGATCACTGTAGCAGCTATGTCGTTTCTAATCAGTTCTTGTGATTTTCCCAGCGCTGAGTGACTTGGAATTGGTGGATCCAGTCAAGTCCCCTTTCAGTTTCTTGAGACCCTGAACCAAGAGGATCTTGCGTTCAGAGTCTTTCTTCTGCAAACTGTTGTAAGCCTGTTTCCCAAAGCCATTTGTTCACCCTTCTTATCAAGTCTTCCACCTATTCACCATTTAATCAATTCACTGGCTGAAGTTAGATTAAGACCTCCCTTGTTCCCTGCATGCCAGACCTAGTCCCTGAGTTAGAATGATATTTCCCCGAGTCTCTATCCATCTGATCATCTATTAAAAACTATCGTGACATAAAACTGATGGGTGTCGGGATCTTCTCCTGCAAGCAATACAGGATTGACTTTCGATGCTAACACCGTGATCGAGATTTTGGACTCTCATGATGAGAGACCTGATGAATGGACGAGATTATTTCGGAGGATCTCAGGGTCTATGATGACCGTTATATGTGAGGAAGAGATGTCGGTGTTAAGCCGGGGCGTGAATGCACATTAAGGTAAGAAACGAGCAGATCTGGACAGCCAAAGTCCACCCGCTTAGA
>SNQJ01S0097123.1:0-29219 GCA_010110895.2 Picea sitchensis
AAACATGTGCATTTTATATTTCATTTCATCCTAAGTTTTGGAAAGGGTAAGCATGCAAAGGGGATGCATGCTGATGGAACGCATGCAGTTCCAAGGGTGACAAGTGTCAGCCCTAGTGCATGCAAATAAAATGGCCAGGAATAGGCGTGAGAGGGGCTCTCCTCCATTCTACTTGACAGTCTGAAGGTAAACGATCGGACCTCTGCAAAAAGAATACCCTGGTGCATCCCTGAAAGCCGAAAGGCTGGGTTGACTTCTGAGATATCCATTACCCCCCTGTCTAAATAGTTCGAACCTGTTTTGACCCTGTGTGGATTATTTTTCATGCATCCCCGACAACCAGAGCGTGAGTCTATTCTATGCTGGTGGATTGGGAAATAGAAGTGACCATCCATTGCTGAACCTGTTGGGAAGCCCGTGTCTATTTTCCCCTGAGTTGTTATGACCACGCAGTGCTGTACTGCGTGGGGTCTTGTTGGCCAGCGGTGCAATGATCTCTCCAGGTGAGAGAGGTAATTGAGGTTGGAAGAACAGGTTTTTGGCCTGTGAGAGATTCTCTCCAGGTGAGAGAGTGCGCGAAGGAAGGAGAGGACTCCTCGAAGGAACCCTGTAGCTTCCACAGAGCTCGAAGACTTCCATTCTGGCCTGTTCCTGTAACCCAAGGCAAGGGAGATTAGCATCCGAAGGACTGTCCATGTGACAGAGAAGGTGTATTCTCCTAGGGTGGAACAAGCATGTGGGGAATGAGGGTCTGTGGGAAATGAGCGTGGGAGGTTCCTTGGATAGAATCCCTTCCTTGTGGTTGTGTGTTGTTTTCCCTGTAACCCCAGCCTAGCCTAGATTTCCTTGCCTTGGGGTGGAGCTTAGTCCCAACTCGGGGGTGACCCACTACTGAGCTGATGAGCAGTGTGGTCTAAGGCTGGGAGGTTCATGGAAGGCCTGCACTTGTTTGGTGGAATCTACCATTGTTTTACAGATAAGTACCAGATGATGCTTTAATTATGTTTTGTATCTCTGTGTATTATAATTATCATGCATTCTACTATGCATTTGGATTAATGTATTTTCCATGGATTATTTATGTTAAAAATGATTCTTATGCTTACTCTGAGATTAAATGTATTTCTTTGCTTAAATGCATGCGATTAATTATGAATGAGAATGTTTTATTCCGCGTAGTAACTGTTGAGCTCCAGATCTACCCAAGTAAATTAGAGTGCATTTATTATCAATCTGGTGTTTGTAAGACTTAGAGGCATGTCCAAAGTATATGGATTTTAGAGATAGTTTTTATCTTTTATGGAGATAACCCAAAAACCTATCTAAGGCAGTTATTGTAAGAGACACTAAGCTTATTCAGAAGTCATCTTCATAGTACTCATGTGATGTCGACACTTGTTTTCTAAATGGGTGAAACTTGATGAAGCATAAAATATTCTAAAATTTGAATGTGAGAGAAGCTAAGCTTCATATTGGAGTCCTCTTCTAGTCCTGTGACGATTAATCAACACTTGTTTTTATAAGTGGTGGCTTGATGAAGCATTCAAGAGAGAGAAGTTTTGGAGACCTATCAAATGTACGGAAGAGACAAAAGACTCTTATTCAAGAGATGCATTCATTGTCTTCTTTCATTCATTCATTACTTATCAAATCAAATCAAATCAGAAAGCATGAAAATCATTCAAAACTATCTTAATGCTTGATGTCTAACTGCTCATTGAGTTCTCATTCAAGAATCCATTCCCAATGATGAGTAAGTCTTGAAAAAATTAAGCATGGGAACTATGAAGTCATTTCTCAGATGAGATAAAAATTCATCTCCCAATGACAAGATCTAAAACATGTACTTGAAAAATAACAAAAGGAAAGAGTGTACTAGTTGGCAATGGGGGCCCTCCCTGGTACACTTGGGTTAACTTCAGTTATGAAAGGACTCCAATAGCATTCAAATCCCCATGAGCATTCAAATGAACAAAGAAATACAGTCCCATCTTCAAGGTGCAAATTCTCAAGTTTCTTCATTCATCCAAAAGTGTTCTACTAGCTTAAACTTAAGATTATTTATACAAAAGTTTAAAAAACCATAAATGCTAAAAATGTCTCCTAAATATCATCGGTAGATCATCAATATCCCTGGGAGGGTCAGATGCCTCCTCTGAATCCTCAAAAACATGGTCAAATCCCACGAGTAAAAGCATCCTGGATTTAATCTTTGAAGCAGGACAGTTTATCTTGCCAGCCTTTGTTTGATGACGTTGACCCGGACATCCTATTAGTCTCAGATTTCGAATCTGTTAGCTCATTCTCCATCCTTGTAGATATGGGAACATGACCCAAGTGTTTTATTTCGCCCAGGTGTCCTGCAATTATATAAACGACGGAGCTATTACGTGATTTGGTGAAATCCTGTAATTCTGCTAAATTTCCAATTTTAATGCAAAAATTTAGAAAATTCAATCTGAAGTTAAAGGATGACAAATATACATTGGATAGGCTTTTTTATGAGAAATGTGGAATAAAATGAAGGAAAATGGGCAAATAAGAGGCAAAAGTATGGTTTATTTGGGCTTACAAAAATGTACTCAACATCTCCCGCAAGAGGAAGTCCTTACATGTCCTCATGCAAAAAAAAACATCTATGCCCTCTATCACTGATCTTCTGTTGATTGTAGTAAAGTTTCCACATTTTTTCTGAACTGTATGAAGTGCCTTTATCTTTTGATACTTCTCCTTATAGACCTTTTTCTGCTGGAACCATTTGTAAGCTTGCTTGGAAATTAACTTGTTTTGTTTTGGAGATTTTTGTTTTCTTCTTCAAGCTGTCATTTTCCTCTTGTGTTCCGTGACTTTGAGTTCTCAGCATCTCGTTTTCTGTTTTGATATATCTCTCAAGATTTCTATCTCAAAAGCAGTTTCCTCTTCATCTTTCTTATCTTTTGTTCTTTCTGTCAAGTTCATTGGTGGAAGTACCAGCTGCCTCCTTCATCTGGGGTTCCTCTTTCATATCATGGATTAGTTGTTCCATATCTACTTTCATCTGTGCATAGGTAGGGGTTTCCTGTGCCTCAAATATATCATCAAATGTCTGTGCCTCAATTGTTTGAATGTGTTCATATTGTGTCTGCTGTGCTCTATCATCCTCCTCATGTGTTTGACCTTTTTGAACCTGTGTCCTTTTCTTGTCCTCCTTTCATAAGTAGTAAGATTTTATCTTTCTCTATGATTCTTTTTTCTTTTAGTACAATACTTCTTGTTTCCCTTCCCAAAGCGGTTTAGACTTGTAGCCTTAAGCAGGGTGTTGTTCCTCTTCATCATCAGTCATTACGAGAATGTGCTCCTCTCCTTCTTCTTCTTTATGGTCTCAAAACCATTCTCAATAGTAAATTGTTGCCAATTCATATTTTACTTCAAAGTTCATTTTGACAATCATTTGATAAATACCGGTGATACAAACTTTTCCCTGTGTTCCTACATTGTTTCTGAATAGTCTTGGCCATTTTAGAGAGGCTTTGTAGGAGGAAGTATGGCATATTAATCTCACAATCACCTCTCAAATGCTGCAGCAGGTTAATGTGGTATAAATAAATGATGATGAATCTACCTTCGCAGGTTATGAATTTTTGTATCAGATATGCCAACTCATCCTGGGGATGGACTAACCAACTCCTTGGGATACCTTTCTTCGAGTTCAGTAAAACCACAGACCTTGATAGAGGGCACCCATGATTTGTCGCATGAAATAGTGTTTGGTTTTAAAGTATTTTTTCCCCTGTCTGTGGTAGTCCGATGATAAGTGCAAGACTATCTTCAGTGACACTGAGGAGGTAAAAGTTCTTGATGGCTTTCTCTCCATCAAATGAACAGGCAAAGTCTAGGGAAATTCCTTCACAAAAATCCTCAAAACTTTTTCAAAAACTTAGCCAACTTTAGCAAACACAGGTACACAATCTTTGTGTATTTACATTACTATAAACTTTCGGGTTCATATCTTGATACCATTTTTCAAAAATTTAAAACAAGACCTCAAAAACTTCAACTCTGCAATTTTTTAAAGACTTCTAGATACGTGTGTGTATGGTTTCAAAAGAGTCAAAATATCCTCACTGTTTTTGAAAAGAAACTTTAATTCTACAATAATTCTTCAAATTTCCATCTCTTGTGTGTATTTTATGTCTTGAGGAAGAGTTTCTGTTCCAAATTAACAAAAAGAAATCTCTTATTTTATTCTAACTTGTTCTCTTGTTTTATGAAGAATTTTGCACAAGCATACCTGGTGAATTTGAGAAATTCTTGGCTTCTCTGTTCGAATTCTGACTCAACTTCCTTCTTTGAATTCGGCTCTGTTAAATTATGAAATAGCTCGTTTTACAATTGCATCTAGGGTGTTGAATTTATACTTGATTGTGCAAATTTGTTTTGGCTTACCTTGAGTTTGATTCTGTCTTGATAAGTCTGTCTTGTTCACCCACTTGTTACCTCTTCAATTCCCGTGTTTCCACAGAACAAAATCTTGTATGTTGACAATATAATTGTCAACATACAATTTAAGATACTCTATCGGCGAATTTCGGGGTATGGATGGTCAATTTGTTGTGTTGTAGGGATATAGGATGCATGGGATGGACAGCGTGCTAGAATATAGGGATAGCGAGCGAGAATATGGGGATTTGAAACGCGTGGGGAGCAATGGGCTAGGACATAGGGATAACAACTAAAATGTAGGGATTGAAAAATGCGTGGGGAGGACGACATGGTGCAATTCAAAATGGTGGTGTATGCAGGTACGTCAACAGTTCGAAACTCGTGGTATGCAAAGGTGAGACACATCACGCGTTTTTGATGAAATTTCGACACAAAAGCGAGGTGGAGTTGTTTTACTTATGAAGAGGGAAAAACGTTGGTGGGAATTTAACAAGGTTTTTATTACGAAAAATGATTTATCCATCAATCATAACTTGAAGGTGTCTATGATCGTACCCTGTACTCTTCTCATTTTTAAATTATTATGAGTTGTGGTTGTTAAGAATGCTCATTTGCCATATAGCTCTTGAATTCTTCAATTCCTTTATCAAAATGAGAACTGCTTCTTGTAACCCATACTCTTTTTTTGGAATGTATATAAACCATTGCAATGAAACCTTAGTCTGTGTATGAAACAAAGTTCTGGACAACTTCAAATCAAATGCCGAGTTTTGGTTAAAACAATCCCCTCCTTATAACTCATTTTAAAACAAAAGAGTTCTATTTGAGAGTTCCATTTAAGTGCTTTTGAAGGTGTAAAGAATGGAGTAATATTAGGGTAATGTAGGGAGAGGAAGGATAGGGCATTTGCCATTCCTAACTTAAGAAGAATTTCAAAATTAAAGCATTAAAAAAAAACTTGCTTCTTGTTTGATCACATGTTGAAGTTGGATGGGATGTTGGTGTAAATCCTCGGATTCCTTTTGCATTTATTTTGCTAGTATCTCTGGTCCTCTTTTTGAATTGATATCTTGATTGAGAAAAATTGACATTTTCTCGAGTCCCTCTAAGTTAAAGTGATTTGTCTTCATGGTCCCTCTATTTGTACTTAGGAATGAATGTCTTCACGGGTCCTAGCGTATGGAGATGATTATCTTTGCAGGGGTCCCTCTGTTGTTTGAAATGAGTGACATTCTCCAGGTCCCTCTACTGATTGGAGTGGTTGTCTTTATCAGGTCCCTCTGTTGTACTTTGAATGAATGTCTTCACCAGGTCCCTCTGTATGGAATGGTGTATTCCTTCGGGTCCCTCTTGTTGATTGAAGTGTTGTCTTTCTCAGGTCCCTTTTGCTGATTGAAGTGAAGTAGGTTCTTTTCTTAATGCATGCTATCATTTGAATGGTTGAAGGGTATACCTTCCCCCTCAGCCTTATTCATTGGCTTGTCCTCAAGTCATAAAAGCTGTTGAAATTGGCTTGAAACAAATAAAACAAAACTTGATAATGGAATTTTTATTAGTTTTTAGAATTTTGATTGGCCAATGTTACTTGGTTTCCAATCAAAATTCGATTTTATATTAATACTTGGATTACACAGGTTTTACAACTAACTCATTTTCTTTTTTTTTTCTTTTTCTTTTGTCTTTTTTTCTTTTTGTCTTTTTCTCTCTTTTCTTTTTATTTTTTTATTTTTTATTTTTATTTTTAAGTGAAGGTGGAAACACATGGTTTGTTTCATCCAACACTTCCATTTCATTTCTTTGAATGCTCGATGTAAAAGTCTTCTTTCAGCCGAGGCTTATTGTAGAGCTTGACTGTGACTATTGATAATGAATGAGCTTGCCTCATCATCTGTTGTTTGTAGTTTGACTGAGCCACTGTCATATACTTCTGCAATCTCATAAGGGCCAAATAATGAGTAGGTAAATTTAGCTTAAAATCTTTAAATTTTGAATCAAATAACAATGCCCAATCTCCTTCTTTAAATTGCTTCTTCTTGATGAACTTGTAATGCCAATGTGCCCTCTATTTCTTTATGTCAAAGTGTTGTGTTCAACTATTGCCTGTCTCATCTAATCTAATTGATTTAATTGTATGATCCTTTCTTTTTGTGCCTTGGAAATATCTAGTCCTAATTCAGTTGCTAATTTAAATTTATGAATTTGAAATTCTATAGGCAACAGAACTTGCTTACCATATACCAGCTGATAAGGATTGAACCCAATACTATCTTTATAGGTGATTATGTACGCCCATAAAGCTTCTTGAAGCTTTTATGACCAGTCTTTTCTGTGTGCTTGGACTATCTTGGTCATGATTGCTTCTAGGGTTTGTTAGTGGATCCTACTTGTCCATTTTCTTGTGGATGATGAAATTAGACTTTTGATGCTTGATCTGATATTTGTATGTCACGTACCAATTTAAAGTGGTATTTGTGCTCATGAGGTACATTGCAATCCTCTAAGTGGTACTTCAAATCGAACAAATATTTCTTCAAAAGGGAAGTTAACCAGCATTTGTAGCTCTTGCCAATGCTTTGGCTTCAGCCCACTTTGTAACATAGTCAGTACATACTAAGATGTATTGTTTCCCTTTTGATGGGGGATTTATTGGACCAATGAAATCAAGAGCCCACCTTTCAAATGGCTCAATGTGAACTTGTGGTTTAGAGGCATCTCATTTGTTGGAAGTGGTTTTCCATCCTTTGGCATTTATCACAACTTAGGACATATTTCTTGGAATCTTTAGAGATAGATGGCCAATAATATCCTAAATTGAATATTTTGTGTCTTTGTCCTCTTATCGCAAAATGACCACCACAAGCTACATCGCTAGCAAGCACTTTCAATATTTCTAAAATTTCATCTTGTCTCACATCTCTAATTATGAGGTCATATCCGGTATAAAGAGGTCTCCATCAATCCATGTATATCCCCAGCACTTTTGTTTTATTATCTTTTCTTTCTTTTGGGGAGGTGAAGAAGATGGAGGTAACATTCGATGATAAATAGTTAGCAATATCAGCATACCATGGAGTTTTAACCGAAATTGCAAATAAGTGCTCATCGGGAAAATTGTCTAAGACAGGAACAATCTCACCAGAGGATTTTAGTCGAGATAGGAAATCGGCTACTTGATTTTCCTTTCCAGTCCTATTCAAGGCTGTGATGTTGAATTCTGCATCAATAACAACCATCTTGTTATCCTTCCATTAGTAATAGGTTTGTTCATGAGATATTTTATGTAAGTGTCGTATGGATAAAGACTTCATAACCGGTGATGTAGTGGCGAAACTTATTAATAGAATGAACAACTACCAATAACTCTTTCTCAGTGACTATGTAGTTCAACTCTGCAGGGGTTAAATTTTTACTTATAAAGTATATAGCATAAGTCATAAGATTTTCCTTTTGACCCAATGATGCCCCTATTGCAATGTCTGATGCATCTGTTGAGATATGAAATGGCAAGTCCAATTAGGTCCTCTTAAGATAGGTGGAGTTGATAGCTTGTCCTTTAGTTTTACGGAAGGCGGTTTGGCAATTGAGTACTCCAATGGAAATGTATATCTTTCCCCAAGTAATTTGAATAAAGGCAAAGCTATTTTACTAAAATTTTTCAATGAATCTTCGATAATAGCCTGCATATCCAAGAAAACTTTTAACATCTTTTTGACTTATTGGTTATGGTAGATTTACAATGATTTGTTTTTTTGCAGGATCCACTATTATTGGGATGGCCGAGATACTTGTTAGCTAATACCACTTATAGGTTAACATCATGAAACATTTTTTCATTACTAAAGAACAAATTTGTTTCTATGCATCCCGATTAAGACTTTTCCAAATTTTCCAAAGATCTTTCAAAAGGAATCACCATACCTGGAGAAATCATCCATATAGACCTCTACTCATTCATGTACCAAATCAGAAAAAAATGGCCAGGACTCTTTGAAAAGTAAATTTGGGGCATTACACATAAACCAAAAGGTAATATCTTATAAACATATGTACCCCATGGGCATGTGAGGTAGTTTTGTCCTGATCCTCTGGTGCCATTTTGATTTGATTAGCAATACTTGAATCCATCCTAAGAAGGAAAATTTCTTCAGTGAGTAGATCAAGACTTGATCTATGAATGGTAATGGGAAATGATCTCTGTTGCTGTTTAATTCTCTATAATCTACACAAATTCATTTTCCACTTTTCTTTGGTACAACAACTAATGGAAACCCATTGACTAATCAGAGATAGGGTAGATAAAGCCTACCTTTAGTAACTTTGTAACTCTTCTTTGACTACCTCTTTGAACATTGGATTCATTCTTCGTTGAGGTTATTAAGTGGTGTTATAGTCTCATCACGTGTAGATGTGATGGATACATGTATTAGGACGGATTCCACGCATATCGGTATATTCCCAAGCAAATGCTTTATGGTATTTTTTTAGTAGTGCAATCAATTGTTCTTCATCAATTGGTTCAAAATTTGTCCCAATATTCAAATGTTTCCGAGGACTAATTTCAATTGTTTTGCCTTGAGCATTTGTCATGGAAATAGCTGGAAAAATTTCATTAAATGTCGCCCCTAAAGAATTGATTGTGCAATTTTCTTGGAATCTTTGTCCTAAGATTTCATCTGCAGCAGGGTATTGTGTGTCTCTTAATTCTTCGAAGACATACGGTTCAGCAAGGAAATAGTCTAATAGATCTTCATTATTTTCTTCCCTAAAATCAAAAGCTTGATTAATACTTAATATAGTTTGAATTACTTCTTCCTTTTGTTGATATGTTTCATCAAGCAAAGGCAATTGATCTAGTATAGAAGGTTTTGTGCCGGAGGATAAAGAGTGATTTGTTTCCTTTCAGTCCCGTGTGAGATAAGCATATTCCACAATTGCGCAGCCAATGAAACATCATTTGTGACCAAGGTCTTCCAAGAATTAATGGATGGCCTCCTAGATTGGAATTTTGTTGAAGAACTAAGAAATCTACAGGATATTCCCAAGAATCTAAAGAAGCTGTGATGTCTTCTAGTATACCCTCAGGAACTACTTTAGATCTGTCAGCTAATTCTAAGACTGTGGTGGTTGGTCTCAGTTTTTGCAAGTTCAATTGTCTCATTGTTTCTAATGTCATCACATTTATAGCTTCTCCTAAGTCAATTAATGTTTTATAAATCGAAAAATTGTTGATTGTTATTGTCTGTTGGAATTCCGGATCAACATACTTTTCAATGGAAATGTTATTGACATTAGGCGACTAAGTTTCCAATTACATGGATTGTAGGTGGATCTTTTCTTATTTTATTTATTTTCTTTGAACAATATTCCTTGGTTGCTTTCTTGTAGATGGGGATGTCTTTGATAGCTTGCAAAAAAGAAATTTTTACACAGACATTTCTTAACTCATCTATTACATCAAATTCAGGAAGAGATAATGGTATTTTCTCCTTGACCAACATTTCTGGGAAATGAGGTGTTTGGATATTTAATGATTCTCCATTCTGGATTTGATTATCTAGTGGTAGTTTATCTGTGTTAGGACTCTCTTCTTTTTCAATTGGTTTCTCTGTGATAGCAGGAGAATCCTTTGGTAAAACTTTCAGATCTCAAGTGGATATTTTGTGAAGGAGGAGGATGGAATGGATGGTCCTTCTTCAACATTATACATGGGTTTTCCACTTTATTATTAGGATTTGAGATGGGTTGGGATGGTAATTGAGGTGGAGTCGGAGGTGGAGGTTGGTTGGATGGAGTTGGAGTTGTTGTGGTTGGTTTAGTTGAGGTGCAGATTGTGATGACTGAAAATATGAATTTTTGTGGTTGATTCTGCTGGATTTGTTGATAAGGGGAAGGCTAATATGGATGTTGATATGGCTATTGATAAGACTATTGATATGGCTGAGTAGGGTTGTTGATATGGTATTGGTAAAATTTTAGCGATATGGATGATTTCCTTGAGCATACCCTGCATCAACCTTAGGAAGATTGGTTTAGTTCTGCTTGAGGAGATAGCTTGCCAAAGGCATTAAGGTGTATTCCATGAATTTTGAATTGGAGTTTGGAAATTCTGAGGAATTGTTGAGGAGCAAAGTTTTGAGACATACGTGGCTGCCAAGGTCCCTAGGTGCTAGGTAGTAAAGAGATTACATTCCTTGTCCTTCTTCAATATAGGTAGCAGGTTTTCTTTTAATCTGGACAATCATCAGTGTGATTATTTGTACATAATCCACAAACTTGAACTTTGTTTAAAGGACATTCTCACTTTCCATGTTTCTTCTGCATGAAGAACAAATAGCCAAAGTTTTTCTCTTGTTCTTCTTGTTTTGTTTTCCTTTTCAACATATCAAGTTGTGAACCAAATGTGCTCATGATATTAGTTTTAAAACTTTCCAACAGATTTCCTAGTTATGTTTTAGTAACACCATTTGAAATTGACTTTGTTGATCTTATCACATTGTCTCTTTGTCCTATTCCCCTTTTGCTTTTCCTCTTGAATATTTCTTACATAATTGAACAATTTTTGGGAAAGGTTGGTGAGAAATATCCCCTTCCCCTATTAAGTTAAGAGCCTCCAAATTATCATGCAGAAATTCCTTTTAAAAGATAGTATGAATGACATCTAAAGGGAGATTAGCTTGCTTAGATTTATGCATGTTGTAAAGAAATTTTTCTAGATATTCCTCTAAGCTTTCTTCTTCACTTGGAGTCATCTTAAAGATATCTTCTTTAGATACTTTGGACTTACAGTAAGGCTGATATTTGGCATGAAATTTCTTTTTCATGTCTTCCTAGTAGACTATGGTTGCTTCTCCTAAGCCCATAAACCATTCAATGCATATCCTTTTAAAGTTGCAGGAAATAGCAGAAGTTTTGACATCACTTGTATATCCATATGTTCTACAAGCGATGTCAAATTCAAACATAAAATAATCAGGGTCCTCATTAATTAAACCAAAGAAATTTGGAGAACGGATGGAGGAATATTTTTCATTTTTATGTCATCACCCAGAAGGGTTGGTGTGTCAACTATAGGAAATGCAAATGTGGTATGTTCTTCCCTCTTCTTCTTCATTTCTCTTGCCTCTTCTAGATGTGATTCTCTATCTTCTAGTTTCTTTCCTTTCTCTTTCTTCATTTCTTTTCCTTTATAGTTCTCTTTCCATTCTCTCTTGTTCTTGTCATATCAACCCGACATTTCAAAGAAGTTTTTCTGTTGTAAAGTCTGATATCTCTGTTGGAAAAGAGGTTGTTTTATTTGTTCAAAAATAGTTTGTTTTCCTTTTTTCTTTCCTACAGAAGATATCTTTTGTGTTTATTTTTTACTTCATAAGCTAATAGAACTTGTCCTTCTACAAGAGTTAGCCTTTGTCTTGAACGTTGTTTCTCTTCTAATTCTTCCAAAACTAATCCCTTGTAGGTTGGTGTAGGTAGGTGGAGTTATAGTTATTACTTTGCTCCTAGAGATGTTGTATTAGTTTTGGAGACAAAAAATCTAGTTATCATCTAAGTTTAGACATAAAGAAACATAATTCCAAAATCATATAACATATGTTTTTATGATGATTTTTATGTGTTTTTTAATAGTATATATGTTTTTTTATCTCCTAGAAATATACCTCACCTTGAGCGCCAAAATATTGAGCTCGAATCTACCCAAGTAGAATTAGAGTGCATTTATTATTATCAATCCGGTGTTTGCTTAAGACTTAGAGGCATGTCCAAAGTATATAGTTTTTAGAGATGGTTTATCTTTTATGGAGATAGCCAAAAACTATCTAAGGCTGATTATGTAAGAGACTGCTAAGCTTCTATTCAGAGTCATCTTCATAGTCCTCATGTGATTAATCAACACTTGTTTTCCTAAATGGTGAAAACAATAAGCATAAAACCTATTCTAAAGCTGAATGTGAAAGAGAAACTAAGTTTCTATTAGAAGTCATCTTCATAGTCCTGTAATGATGTGGCCACTTGTTTTGTAAATGGTGAAAGCATTAGAAGCATTCAAGAGAGAGAAAGTTTAAGGTATCAAATGTTGGAAGAACAAAACTCTTATTCATCTCTTGAATAAGAGTTTTGTCTTCTTTCATTCATTCATTAACATCAAATCAAATCAAAATCCTGAAAGCATGTGAAAAAGCATTCAAAACTATCTTAATGCTTGAAGTCCTAGCACTCATTGAGTTCTCATTCAAGAATCCATTCACAATGATGGGTAAGTCTTGAAAACATTAAGCGTGTAACTGAACTATGAAATTCATTTACCTACAGCAAGATAAAACTCGTCTACAACAAGATATGATCTAAACATGTACTTGAAAATAACAAAAAGGAAAGAGAGTGTACTAGTTGTGGGGGCCCTCAGCATCCCTGGTACACTTTGGTTAAATTCAGCTACGAAAGGAATCCAGTAGAATTCAAATCACCATGAGCATTCAAATGAACAAAACACAGATCAGATCTTCAAGAGTGCAAATTCTCAGTTTCTTCATTCATCCAAAAGTGTTCTACTAGCTTAAACTTAAGGTATTATATAAAAGTTTAAAAACCATAAATGCTAAAATGTCTCCTAAATATCATCGTTAGATCCATAATATATCCTGGGAGGGTCGAATGCCTCCTCTAGATCCTCAAAACATGGTCAAATCCCATGAAATCCAAAATTGTCCTGATTTTAATCTTTGAAGCAATTTCTGTTGAAGTGGACCTGTTTGACCAGCGTTGATTGGGCATCTAGCAGTCTCAGATTCGAATCTGATAGCTTATTCCTGCCATCCTTGTACATCTGAACATGAATCAAGTGTTGTATTTCTCCCAGGTGTCCTTCAAGTATACAAGAGCGGAGCTTTTGAGTTTTGTCAAATCCTGTAATTTCCGATAAATTTTCAATTTTAATGCAAAATTTAGAAAATTCAATTACGAAGTTAAAGGATGACAAATATACCTTGGATGAGGTGTTTTATGAGAAATGTGTGGAATAAAATGAAAGGAAAAATGGGCAAATAAAGAGGCAAAATTATGGTTTGTGGAAGCACAAAAATGGACTCAGCAGTAACACCTACGGTGTAAGGTGCTGTCTAGGTTAATGCAGGTTGCTCACCCAGTGGTGTTATAAACCTTGGTAGCCGAGGTGAAAGGGGTTACTCTAGAGTTTGGTATCAGAGCGATTAAACAAATTAGTAGCAGAAAGGTGTGCTACAATTATCATATCACTTCCTACAACTGATAGAGGAAACCAATCATTTCTTGAACATGCATACTCATAGGAGCCCAGTATCTTAGTGGATCAGGCCAAGTGTGATGAATCACTTCATTCCATATGCTATCTTCACCCGGAAGGTGCCATGATATTATATGAGAAATAATAAGGACCAGAATAAAACCAATCTTTGAATAATATGTATTTGACAAATAAACTATTATGATTCTTAGTGTCTTGTATGATGACCCACCTACAAAATTCCGCCTACACGAGAGGATTATCAACCATCCTATATACATACATCTACAAAGTGTTCTCTTCATTTCATGAACGAAGGAACTCCCTTCTCTTATATCATTATTTTTGCATGGAGAAAAGGGATATTGAGAATCTAACATAAGGTGCATTTGTATCAATTGAACGACAAGTTGTTGGAGCCTGAGATAGGATATTTGAAGGGATGGTCAATGGAACTATACATTGATGAGTCATGGGGGATGAGAGGAAGACATTAGACATTATTCTATCCATCCATGGACCCAAATCATTCCATATTTTAGTAGGTCCCACGCTGTAGGAAAAGGTCCATTTGATTCATTCAAAAAAGACTCAAATAAAGGCTCGGTGGAAGAATTTTGCCCATGATAGCGTCGGTGGCTGGTTGAAGGTGCGTTAACAGTGAAATATAAGAAAGTCAGTTGGAAGAGAGTCAGGTTAGAAAAAGACAGTATCAAGATTATGACAGATATTTGACTTCCAAGAATGACATTAGTCTAAACCGATATGGTTTCCTACGAATGAAGATCCTATAAAGAAAGATAAGGATCTCATTTTTTGGGTGGGAACTTTGGGGGATTTAAGAGTATATTATAACCAAAGTTGTTTGATCAAAACCCCTCAGGAATAGACAAATATTTAAGGTTGCAGGATTCATGAGATTAATCCCTTGCATTATGTTTCAATATGTTCTTATTTTTTTGCATGGTCTCTTTTAAACTATGCCATCTCATTTTGGCATTTTGTATTATATCCCCATTAATAAAATCTCAAGAAGAAATTTATATAGCATGTTCAATGTAATTTTGTGTTGTATGCTTATGATATTGAAGTGATTTCCTCTTAACAAATACCACTTCTTGTCATTTCGTCATATTTTTAATGATATGGATAGGGTACCTCCATGGATTAAAAAGTTTGAATATGTTTATTGTTTGATGTGTGTTTTAATGATCCGTTCTATCTATTAGAACTACTGAATTCTTAATTACTTCGTCATGTCATTCTTTTCCATAAATTAGGAGATTCATTCTTGTAGTGCTTCATATGTTTATCATGTATTTCTTCTAATCTGTCACTTCTCCCATATTTAAACTCAATTTTATGAAACACTCATGGAAATATTCCTCTTGTGGTTCAAATTTTTAATATCTGGATTGAGATTGTTTGAGGAGGTTAGAGTTCTATAAAGAAAACTTACCCACATTTTTACATAATTTTGATTATTATAAGTGTGGATTTAAGGCTCACCCTAAGTCTTATCTATCGGGGTTCCTTGACATGGTCACATTGATAGACTAAAACATTTAGAGGGATAACATCTGAAATGATGTTGTTGTCGAGGAACAAAATTTGAATACATATTTCCCTTGGGATACAACATTGCAAGTTCTGATACTCGAAGGTGAATGAGTTTCAAGCATCTAGATGTCGATGATTTCACCTGAAAACTCCATGGAGTAAATATATAGCATCAAGTAGAATATATACAAGAAATAACCCATATCCTGAGAATGCTCTAGTATACTTATATTCATAGAATCTCGTGACCTGGAGAATCTAAGAGATGAAAATCTCTTCATCTTCAAGTAACCCTAATTTGGAAATACCTCCTTCTATTGTTCATAGAGGTAGAAAATATTTTGAGTTAATTGATATACTTGTTAATTCATATTCTTCTTCCAATATAACTCTAAATTATAATATATGTAAAATTTCCTTTAGTGTTATGTCAAGAAGTTGGTTCTTCCCTTAAACCATTCTTGAAAAACCTTGTTAATCCTCCATCATTTGAAGCCTACAAATGTATCCTGCAAAATATTATGGCCAAACTTGGATGAGGAAGAGGTTTGGGAAATAAACCTCCCCCACCACCATTTACCCTTGGTTCACTGCTATATTTGTCTCGTTAAACCTCCTTGTGAATGTTCATGACCTCCCTAAAAATTATTTGAAGCTCTTTCCCAAATACAATGTTGAGACAACTCAATCTGTTGAAGAACACATAGTGTCCTTCCATGAATTCACTAACAACCTGTTCATGGAGCGTGATGATGTATTTATGAGGTATTTTGTTGAGACCTTGGAGGGATATTCCCATAATTGGTTCAAAGAGCTTCTTATCATATAGATATTTGGCGGTCCCTTGAGTAATACATTTACAAAATGGGGGAAAGAGATAGTCTATATTACTTAATAGAATTTGGATCACTCAAGAAGAGATCCAATGAGCCCATTGTCAATTTTAACATAATACTCTACAAGTTATATGACAAGATCCATAAAGATATAAATCCCTTGCAGGAAGCAAATAAATTCACATATGTTGGGGCTTTTTATGCAGTTGTTTCCATGGTATTAACAGAAAGAAAGGATCTAATTCTGATGGTAATGTAGGATAATGCAACATACATTGAAATGAATATGATTGCATTATGAAAAATGAAGGAAATTCTCGATCATATAGAAATAAAAAATTATAGAGATGATTGTGGTCCCTCAAATACAGTCAAATATTCCCATGAACCCTGAATGGATGAGATGTCTAGATTGATAAGAAATATGACAAATATGATGTCTATATTTGAGATAGAGAATGGTAATTCCAATAAATTCCCTCAATAAATAGGGGTAAGGAACCCTAATCAGTTAATAAGCCATTTCAATCCTCAACTCATGAGGAGAAAAAGAAGGAAGACATCCAATCCAACCCCCTATAATAACTAATAATGAAAATATCTTGGTGGAGGAAGAGGTAGATGAAGGATACACTGATAATATGGAAGAAATACACCTATTACAGGGGGATAAAAATTCCTTGCATCTAACCCAATATGATCATGAATATTCCATTAACAACCAAAACCAAATCCCCAAAAGTGAATCAAACTTAGAAGTGTTGGCATGTGTTCAGTATAGGATTTTTGTTGATGTACTATAGGATGAGATGCATAAGAAATTTGACCTCAAAATTAGACAGAAGGAATCCAACCAAGATAGTTAGCGCCAACCTAAGAATCCTAGCCCAAGTCTTTCTATGGATATATTCAAAGAACTAAATAATATTCCAAAGACTTGTTGGATTACTAAAAGGCGGTGTTAATCAGTAATAGAGAAGTAGATCATACCTTGAAATGAAATTGTTATATCAGTGTAGCATTATCATCCAATATATGCAAAGTAAATAAACAACAGACAGATGATAAATGTACACATGCATGGTACACCAGTGTTTTATGTGAAACCCAAAGTGGAGAAAATCATGAAATGATTTTCATTATATGTCTTTAAGAATTGCAGTCATTGGAAGAACCAACTTCCTTGTTTCTAATACAACTAGAGGGAGGGTCCAACCCCCTAGTTTCTCGGGCTGTAACTTGAGGGAAGCTCCAAATATCCAATTATTTGGCTACAACTAGCAGGAGGCTGCAACCCCCTAGTTTCTAGGCTACAACTAGAGCTCCAAACTCCCCAATTCTCTAGCTTCCAGCTAGAGGAGGCTACAGTGCCCTAGTTTCTGGGATACAACTTGAAATATCCAACTCCCATTCTCAGCTACAATAAAGAAGGAGGAGGCTACAACCCTTATGTATCGGATACAATGGTGCATTCTGTACTTGTCCTTATTAATAACCATGTAAATGATGGAACCATTGTCAGTTATCATTGTGAGAGATGTCTTTATTTGTAAACTTGAAACAATCAACACCCAAACAAGCATGTACTAATACTTGTGAACCATGCATAAGCTATACCTCAACATGTCATCAATCTATACCATAAACAAGTGCATCAACCATTTTCCAACCTGTATGGCAACCTATAATCAACTTGTACACCATAAACAAGTGCATCAACCATGCACCAAGCTGGACCCAAGCCCTAATGTTGACTCATTACCCTTAATTTAGGGGCATATTATATTAGTAATGTTATTTTATTTATGTATGGATTTAGTATTAGTTGTAATTATATCTAGTCTCCTATATATACCAAAGGAGACATTTTCATTGAATCATATTGTACTTAGCGAACGAACAGAGTGGGGTAAAGGAGGTTTCCCCTCCGAAGGAAACAATATACTGAAATTATATCATTTCAAGAAACGTTGGAGTACTTTCTTGGTTTTCCATGCTATATTGATGTTTGGTTTTAACATATGGTATCAGAGCTCTCAAGGTCTTGGGGTTTTATTGCTACATCTGAGACCAGCTGTGTGGAATTTCAGCTATAACTTTGTTTCTAGCGTTTCAGAAGGAACCACATGGGGGGTATTTAGTAGATGGATAAGGTACGTTGGGTTAAATTAAGCTCGAGGAAGACCTTATACTTTGAATCTGGCTTTGTCCTAGAAGATAGGGTTTTTTTGGAATCATCCTGAACTAAGTCTTTACGAAATTTTCTCTATAAAACATTTAATGTAACGTTTCAGACCCTAAAAACCAGAGAAAATTTACAGAAATTAGTAATACATCTGTGGTAAAAAGTTTAGATTACAGGGCATCTTGAAATTTGTAGATACATGTGTAGATCAGAATTGTCGACTAGTCCTATTGAATAGTCTCAAGAAGATGTTCCAGGTAAACAAGCATAACGTCTTGCTAGAGTATCCAAATTAGAGTGGGACTAGTTGCATTGGATCATGGGCAGGTCCTAGTATTTTGGGTGCGTGTTTTATAATTTGATATCAATTATTTTATGCTTGGGCATTCCTATACAAGAGTGAGATCTCTGGAAAGGACATAAATCGACAGAGTTGTGAGGAAGTTACGTAGAATTCCATGGCACTCAATTTGATCAGACCTATGGCATTGCAGAATAAATATCGAAGGAACTACCCTAAAAGTTTCATACTCAAAAGGGCGGAAACTTGGGAGATAGAAACGAGAATAGAAGAATATTGTCTATGAGACCACCTCAAAATCAAGACTCAAAAGTGATATTTGTACAACATCCACCCAAAAGGGATCTTCTACACCAAATAAGCCTCAGGAAAATCCTAATTGGACTCTCGATGAAGGTGAGAAGAAATGTGTAGGAGACATAAATGATTTACAAAAGAAACTAATAACTAAATATGAGCGCAAAGTGATGGATTCAATGGAAGCTAAGTTGGATACTAGATGGATTCAATGGAAGCTAAGATGGATTCAATGGAAGCTAAGTTGATGGATGGCTTAAAGGGAGATCATAGAGTAATGAAATTTTGTAATAGAGAAGAAACTACACTAAAAGTTAAATACATCCCATGAAATTCATGATGAGGACACAAGGAAGGTGAATCAAGAATGGAGAAACTCCAACTTTGGTTTGAAGATAAACCACGTTCCTAATATTGATATGATGAAGTTTATATGGGACCCAATCACATGGATACTTGGATGGAGCAATTCTTTGACCTCATAATGTGCCACATACAAAAGGTACAAATTGCTTCTTGTAGAACCTAATCAATTTGTTTGGTATCATTAACTTTGTTCTCGCAAATCACTAAGTTTTTTGGATAATTTTCATAGAAGAAATGATAGCACTATGAGGATACAAGGGCAATGCAACTAACTAGCCAATTGATAAATCTCAAGCAAAGGGTTCAGTTACGAGCATTGAGAACTTTCAAAGATTGAATATAAGGTAACCAATATTCGGATAGGCACTTGATTTGAGTGTATTCATAGGAAATTTAAAGGGACAACATTCAATAACATAGAGGTTGTAGGGCTAAATCATTGGAGAATGCATTTAAGGTGGAAAGAAATGTTGAAAGTAAAAATATGGCTAGCTAGCTACTAAGGAAAGGACCTATCCTAGCATCTATATAGAGAGAGAACAAAATGCTCCTTCTCACTGAAACACCTCAACCTCTGAGTTGACACCTCAACAATTGGAGAAACAAAAAGCAAAAGGTTTATCTTTAATTGCAACCAACAAAATTTACAATGGGACATAGAAGTGTGGTGAGAAAATTATTCTACATAGATTGTGAAGAGGAGAACAAGAACAGAACCATCTCAAGATAAAAACATAGAAGCAATTTAGATGCGAGTTGACTCCCATGATATGGAGTGTAATGCATTGGATGGAATTAGCACTCTCAAACCCTCAATATTGAAGGATACATCAAAGAAAGAATTAATAGTCCTAATTGATTAGGTACTCATAATTTCATTCATGATAAAATTAGCCAAGGAATCTCAATTGTTTTGTATATCCATTTTGAGGAGTTTCAAGTAATGATTGCGGATGGAGACTATCAATTGCTCGGAAAATGCACAATAAGATCAATCTTACTATATGGGGGAATATGTAATGAGCAGTCAATGATTGCTATACCCATGGGTGGTGCAAATGTTGTACTAGGAATCCAATGGTTACAATCATTAGGAGCAGGTGTTTAATTTTCAAGAACTTTTCAAATTTTCATTGGAAAGAAAGAAATTGAGTTAAGAGGTATCCGCGAGGGAAGCCGGTGGGTGATAAGAAACAAATGACAAAGTATTGAAAAGGGGCATCAAGGGTGTGCACAACTATGCTCACTAGATGTTCAAACATCTAAGCCATCCTATTCCTCAAGATCTCCAAAGGATCATTGATAAGCATTCCAAAGGTATTTGAAGATATTCCCAAGGTCTCCCTCCCACTTTCGAAATCATGATCATGAAATTCCACTAATTCACAGGTGTTCCTCCCTAACATCAGGGCCATGGATACCATATGCCTAGAAGAGTGAAAATGACCGCATGGTTGAAGAAATGATAGAAGCTGGCATTATTAGACCAAGCCAAAATTCTTACTCTGCACCCGGTGTTGTTGGTATTCAAGAAAGATGGCTAATGGTGTATTTGTCCAGATTATAGTGAGCTCAACCAGATCACTATTAGAGATAAGTTTCAGGAATGAAGGAGAAGATATCCCAAAAACAACATTCGAACTCATCAGAGTCCATTATGAATTTTGGTTATGCCTTTTGGCCTTACAAATGCACCTTCCACATTCCAAGGGTTGATGGAATTCCATTTTCAAGCCTTTCTTTGATGAATTTGTGTTAGTATTTTTGATTATATACTAATCTATAGCAAGTCTTGGGAGGATCATCACATAACATGTTGACAAAGGTGCTACAACTACTAAGCAGAGCAACAACTATGCCAAACCATCCAAATGTTTCTTTGGAGTAAAGGAGTGGGAGTATTTGGGTCATATTGTATCTCATGAAGGTGTCCAAGGTAGACCCTAACAAGATTAAAGACCATGATGGATTGGTAGATTCCCAAAACATTAAAAATCTTAGAGGATTTTGGGTTTATTGAGTTACTACCACAAGTTTGTTGACTATGGAAGAATAATGACACCTTTAATGACACTAACTAAGAAGAGATGCATTTTTCATGGACTCCGGAGGCAACAAATCTTTTGAACAACTTAAAGAGGTGATGTGTAAAGCTCATGTCTTGACCGCTCCAGACTACAAGAGAAACCTTTATTGTGAATGTGATGCATCGGAAATGGAATTGGTGCTATCCTAATGCAACAAGGAAGGCCCTTTGCTTTGAAAGTCAACCACTCAGGAAGGGACTTACACAAACCCATTTATGAGAAAGGAAATGATGGCAATACTACATGCATTGAAAAAATGGTGTCCTTACCTAATAGGTAGGCACTTCAAGGTCAAAACATATCATGATAGTCTTAAATACTTCTTGGAACAAAGACTATCTTCATAAAATTTCAACTCAAAATGGGTAGCAAGATATTGGGCTATGATTTTTGAAATAGATCTACTAAAGGGGAAGCAAAATGTTGTGTGAAATGCTCTCAAGAGAAAAGGATGAAGATGTTGAGGCTTTCTTTGTGTTATCTCGATCATCAACCCGATTGGATAATGGGAAGCAAGGGATGAATGGAAAAATAGCCCAAACAAGTGTGAGATCTCATTCAAAGGTTGCGTGAGTTCAGGTATCAGGATACATTTACATGGAAAATGATTCACTATGGTACAAGATCACTTATATTTATGTAGGACTCCCCAACTCAAACAAAATGTACTATTGGGTACACACCTCTCAGGAGTCAAGAAGGATTTTTTTTTTTTTTTGGGTTGGCCTTAAAACTAATATTCAAAGGTTTGTGGCCAGTGTGTGGTTTGCCAACAAATAAGGTGGAAACAATTAAGACCCAGTCTTTTACAACCATTATCCATCCCAAATTATTTGGGAGGGAGGTTTCATGGATTTCATCAGGGTTACCAAAGTATGAAGGAAAAGGAGATTGCATCATGGTGATTGTTGATGGAAGTACGACCAAGTATGCACACTTTTGTGCACTCTCATCCTTCAAAGCTAGTACAGTTGCCACCGCATTCATGGAACAGTTCAAAGCTACATGGTAGCAAAGATTATTAAGTGATAGAGTCCCACATATTCACTGGACATTTTGGACAAAATTATTTTTCTTGTTTGGGTACTCAATTGGCTCATAGCTCGTCCTATCATCCTCAATCTGATGGACAAACCGAGATAGTGAACAAAGGTCTAGAAGGCTACCTTCGTTGCTTTGTCTCTAATAAACAAACACAATGGTTCCAAAGGTTTACCCATGGCAGAATGGTGAACAACACTTCCTTTCCACACTGCAACAAAAATGACACCATTTATGGCACTTTATGGATACCACCCTCCTTCGATCACTTCTTCTCTAAAAGAAAAATCCCAAAGGTTCAAGCAGTGGAAGATCACATCGAGAATCAACAACAAATTCTCAAATCTTAAAGGACAGCAAATACATGGCACATAATCACATGAAACAACAAACAGATCAACATCGTAGTGAAAAGTTTTGAAGTAGGGGAGTTGGGTGTGTTTAATACTACAACCATACAAACAAATGTCCCTCAAGCAAGCCAAGAGGGATAATAAATTATCACCAAAGTACTATGGACCTTATAAGGTATTGCAAATATTGGTACTATGGCATACAAATTGGAGCTGCCTGCATCTTCACGAGTACACCCAGTTTTCCATGTTTCATGCTTACAGAGGTTAAGGTGACAAGATCCCAGTTCAAATATATTGCCAGAACTTGATGAGGAGGAAAATCATATTGGAGCCAGAAGCCATCACTGACACAAGGAATTCACCAGCTGAGAATAGATCCATTTCAGAGTATCTCATTAAATGGAGGGAAACTACCAATGAAGATTCCACTTGGGAAGATGAGTCTTTATACAAGAAGCATCAGAGTTACTCAAGCGTTGCGGACAACACTTGTCTCAAGGAGGGCATGTTAAAATGTGTTAGCTCATTACCTTAATTGGGGCATATTATATTAGTAATGTTATTTATTTATGTCGGCTTTTAGGCCATTAAACATAATTATACCTCCTATTCTCTATATACCAAAGAGCATTTTCATTTTGAATACATCTTGTACTTGAACATTTAGAGTGGGGTAAAAGGTTCCCCTCGAAGAGCTTATTATCTAAAATTATATCTGTTTCAATGCGTTGAGTACTTTTCTGAGGTTTTTCCATGCTATATTGAGGTTTTGGTTCTTAACACAAACTGTACCTCAACATGTACCATGAACAAATTCATCAATAAATACACCAAACCTATGAAAATAACATTTAGGCCATTAGTTGTAATTATACCTCCTATTCTCCTATATATACCAAGGAGACATTTTCATTTTGAATCATCTTGTACTTGAACATTTAAGTGGGGTAAAAGGAGGTTGCCCCCTCGAAGAGGCTTATTATCTAAAATTATATCTGTTTCAATGCGTTGAGTACTTTTCTTGAGGTTTTTCCATGCTATATTGAGGTTTGGTTCTTAACACAAACTGTACCTCAACATGTACCATGAACAAGTGCATCAACCATGCACCAAACCTATGAAAATAACATGTCACAACAACCTGTCCAAACAACCTATCACAACAACCTGTATAATCAGTCTTATCAACCAAATCAGATCTACTCAGCAAGATCAATCACCAAGAAAACTCTCAAAGATGTGCATAAACCAAGTATAACACAACAACTCATAATCATCACCAAGATCAATATGTGTTTCTAAAAATATACCAATACAAGTATGCTACATCATCCACAAACCATGTGTCAACAATACTACTAACAAGTGCCTCCAACCATGTACCAAGTATGTATCAATCATGTATCAACTACTCATCAACTATGACTCATCAAGATGTACCAACATTATTAACTATACACCTCATGTATGTGCCAATTCATCAACTACTTGTCTCAACCATTTACCCAACATGTACCTCAACCAAAATCCCTCGTCAATTTAATCATCCAAATCTGATTTGTAACTCTGTAATACACTTGGTGTATAAGATCACATACTTGCAAACCTTCCTTAAATTTAACAACAAGAGACTAACATTTTCATCAAACTTTACTTTTGTCTCACATGACTAATTTTGTATTAGTCAACAACCTTAACTTGAAATAGTCATAACTATGTACCTGTAATGAATAAATATCTAAAAATGGTACACAATTTACATCAATGTATTTTATGCAATTCCTCCATACTTCACTACTTGGAACCTCTCATAAAATGAGTTATAGCAAAAATGGCATACCTTGTTTAATTCTGGCTTATTCTAGAGAGCATGCCCCGCACAGAATATTTGTTGTATGGATCTGAAAATTGTACAAAGAATACTACAGTCTATACTCTAACCAACACATTTGTTCTTACTGAATTTGGATCATTTATGAATAAGTTATGACGTTGGTACCTGAAACACCTGTTTTAGACTAGTTTTATGACTAGCCACAAACCCTATTTTCCATGGCATGTAACTCTAAAAATACAACGACCTACAAGATGAAATTTGTACCACATCTACTTGGATATATTTCCTCAATGGCCTCCCAATTTCATATTATGAATCATTCTATAAAAAACGTTATTGTGAAAATGGTTAGATGACTTGTAAATAACATACCTTAGAAAACATCATCAAAAGAATTTATCCTCCTTTGAATTTCAGCCTTCTTTACTTCACCTTCCCTATGAAATTAGGCTTAGATATCCTTTGGTTACCTTAGTCACATGTAGATATTCAACATGCTCAAGTTTTATTAAAATGAGAGAGACTTGCCTCTTATTTATACTTTCATGTAGCTTCCTCAAGGGGTTACCTTTTAACCATCTTAACCCACTTTCCTTATTTTAGGGCTAACCCACTTCTAACCACTTTTCCACTTAGTAATTTCTCCATTAACTTTATTATTTAATTAATTAATTTTGTATTCACTTTGAGTTATAGTACACTCATCACTTCACTTTATTATTTACCTTCTAAAATCTCTTGAACCACTTTGACCTTTTGGGGTTTCTAGATGAATCATGAGGGTTCTCGAACTTCACATGGCCATAACTCTCTAGCCGTGAGGTGTTATGTGAAGTTTCACATACCACCAGAAAAGGAATGACATGTACTATCCATATAGAATATTCTTACCTGCAAATATATCAAAACTCATACCATTATTCATCAAACAAACTTGGGTCCATTACCCAATCCTTAGTTCTCCAACTTGACATGGGCATAAATCTGTAACCATCAGGAGTTATGTGACATTCCACATACCACTGCAAATGGAATGGAATGTACTACCCATATAGAATAGTCGTACCTTCAAATATATTAAAATTCATACTATTATAACTCAATAAATCTTGGGTCCATTACCCAAACCTATGTGCTACTGGAATTCACTACCAGACTTTCTCAAAGGGTTGAAATCAATCACTAAGGGTTGACATAAATCTACAATATCACTCTCTAATGGTTTACATCAATGAAAACCAACAATACATACCAAATTTCCATCAACCTAATCCAACTGTCTCACAAGACTAAAGAGGTTGGTGAGACTTCAAAGATATAAAGAGAAGTTAAGTAACTTGAGGAATCAGTTCCACCTTTCATATTGAAAAGGAATTGTCCAAGATTAACATTCATATCCCACTAATGGAGTTGTCTATAAATCTTTCATACCACAAACATATTGATAAATTGATACAAGTAAAAGGATCATCAAGTCCTCCTAACATAGTGAATATACAAGATGAGTCCCCCACCATAGTATTTGTCCCTCACATATGACAAAGAATATTGTGTTGCACCTTTATAAGTAACATCAAACATCCATGACAAAACTCTACACAATTGTAGGCTTGATTCTATAACATCACATAATATTATTCTCAAAGTAGTCATGAAAATGCTAGGACTATACATAACTAGGACATATCATAAAATTTATTATTTTGATGTCAGAAAGGTAAAATGTGATGGGATGATAAAATATATGGTAGTCACTTTGGCACAGATTCTTGTCAAAAGTAAAATGATGGATGTAGTCATGGTTGATGTGCCTGTAAACTATGGTATTCTTCTATCAAGAACATGGGCAATAAAGATGGGTGGTACAATGCACATGGACACGATTTATGCTATTGTACCAATTTTTGGAGAAGAGAATATGATATTATTCACAGAAGCAAAGTTTTCTTATGTGGTTTGTTATTATAACAACCTTGTAAACCATTATATATATGTTATTGATGAAGATCTTGGTTGTTGCATCCTCACATCAAATGAAGAATACAAGGAGCCCCCCACACTCACAAATTCTCCAATCATCCCTGCCAAAGAAATAGGTGCTACGTGGAAAATGCATTTTGATGGGTATATTCAAAATAAGGAGTAGGATATGGTGTGGTGCTCATTTACCTTAGCAAGAAAGAGTTTCAATTATTCTACAAGATGGAGTTCGAGGCCACTAACAATGTAGCTAAATATTAGGCCTAATTCTAGGCCTGAAGGCAACAAGAAAAATGAAGATCACTAAGTTGGTGGTATTTGGAGATTGAAAACTAGTGGTGCAACAAATCAAAGGATGCTATCAAACAAGGCATCCTAGCATGAGGGCATACAAAAATCAGGTAGGGGATTTAATTGACATTTTTTATAAGGATTTTAATATTACTTCTATCTCAAGACAATTTAACCATCATGATTATTCCTTAGTAGTAGCGGCTAGTACCTTTAATATCCCTATTGTCCCTCAAATTAAGTATGAAACTAATATGAGGTACATACCATCCATTCCTAGTAATTTCAAGTACTGACAATTTTTTGAGGATGACCAGCTGATAAAAAATTCAATGAAAGTCATAGAAATTTTTTCTAATATCTATGCAAAATAAGATGAAGAATAAGATTGTGACCCCATGAATTAAAAGGGAATTCAAATCACTCTTACATTTAGTGAATACATGGCTAGGTATAAAGTCCTTCAACTAAAAAATAATTTTATTCCCGAAGGACCAATGCCCTTGGAAGATATTTTTGATAGAAATAAGGTGCCTATAAAGCTAAAAATCCTCCCTAAATATGATAACTATAAAGAATGAAATGTCAGGACATAGAAAGAACACAAACTCATAAATCTATCTAAAGATATTCCTCTTGAGTGTAAGGAAAAATATATACAATTGTTCAAGGAGAACATGGATGTTTTTTCCTGAAAATATGAATACATAAAGACTTATGCTAGTAGCATAATACAACATAGAATACTACTTAAGCCTTGTATTAATCCCTTTAGGTAGAATATAATACATGTAAACCGCCTCTTACTTCCTACAATTCAGAAGGAGGTGAGAAAATTAATTGATTCCCAAATCATTATTCCCCTCACATATTCTAAATGGGTGGAAAATTTGGTACTAGTCAGGAAAAAGCATGGGGAGATAAGACTTTGTGTGGATTTCAGAAATATGAAAAAATTCTCACTAAAGGATAATTACCCTCTATCAAAGATGGATTGCATACTTCAAAAAGTAGTGGCAGAAAATAGGATCTTCGTGATGGATGGTTTCTCAGTCTATAATCAGGTGGAAATGCATCATGATGACAAGGAAAAGACAACCTTCACGATGCCATGGGGAACTTTAATGTATGACAAGATGCCTTTTGGTTTGATAAATGTAGGAGCCACATTTCAAAAAGATATGGAAATAGCCTTTGTGGGAGAGAATGAAAGATGTATTTTCATATACCTTTATGACATGACTATTTTGTCTAAGATAGATGAAGATCATATCAAGCATTTTAGGGAGACATTTTTGAAGTGCATAAAATTTGGCCTGTCATTGAACCCAAAAAAGTCTTATTTTTCAATAACGAACAGAAAAATCCTAAGAAATATTGTATGAAAGGAAGGGGTGAATATTAATCCATAAAGAGTGGAGGCAATCAAACAAATTGCTATGCCTAGAAACAAAAAAGAGATACAATATTTCTTAGGAAGGATTAACTTCTTGAGGAGATTTGTACCAAACTTTACTGAGATGGTAAGGCATATAAATAACATCTTTAGGAATTGAAATATACCAGATGAATAATAATATGTGGAACAAAAATATTTAGCAAGCAGTAATGGAATAACAAGATTATAGCCAAAACAATATCAAAATAACACTAGAAAGAGCACCTTTATTAGAGATAGTGATGTTCACTTGCCTCTTCAAGGGGGGGACATCCAACAAAGCAAAGTTCTATTACAATAATATCCAAGACAAGAAATAAAATTACTCCTACTCTTGTTTATACTAATTCTACCTTTTAAGGAAACTTCTAGAGGAAGATATTTCTAGAAGCAAAAGCTTCTATTAGGTGTTCTTACATTGACTTATTCTCCTTTATTTATTAGGCCTTATTACCTAATGTCAGCCTTTATTACGTAAAAAACATATAATACTAACTAATGAACCATATAGAGGGGTTAGGATTGGATCATAACATGCCCTCCCCCTTCAAAAGAAACCTTTTTCTCAAGGCTAGGGTGTGAAAACTATTGAAGTATGGTCGTTGGTTCCTAGGTCGTATCCTCTGGTGATGTGTCCTTCCACTTGATCAACAATTCCTTGATAGTTCTTCCATGCAATTGACTATTATGGTGATTGAGTAATGCTTCTAGTTGGATCCAAAGGGATCCTTCTTCATCTAATTCTGGAAGGATGATTTGGACCCCGCAATTTTGTCCCACCACCTTCTTTAGACAGGAAACATGGAACACACGATGGATTTTGGAAGTAGTGGGAAGGGCTAATTTGTAGGTCACTGAACCAATACGATTGATGATATGGTGGTTCCTTAAAAATTGGGTGCTAACTTGTGATATCATTGGGATTTGAGAGGTGTTTTATTGTAAGGTTGGAGCCATAGAAAAATC
>SNQJ01S0097124.1:13746-31461 GCA_010110895.2 Picea sitchensis
TTAATATTTTTTGTTACTGCACTAGATCTATTCTTGGGTACATTCTGCGATGTTAATAAGGTTAATGAACTAATGTATATCACTTATTAAGCTCTAACATAATACCCTGTGAAGTGTTATTATCACAGATATGTGTCCCAGCTTGGTTACAGACACCTGTGTCCTATAACCTCCCCTTGCTTCTACCTCGGGTGAGACCTTGCCTACCTCGCAGGTGTTGTCTAAAGGTCCGGTAGTTAGGGTTTTGTTGGTTCATTGTTAAGCGTTGAACCCTGGGTCTGCCCATGTGCCAACAACATTCCTCACATACATATCTAACTAACGAGAAGTGGATGAAAACTCTAAGACATTAGGAAGGGTGAATTCAACATGTCGTGTATAGAGTTACAAGAATGTGAAATTTACAGCAAGGCATATGAAAGCTTAGGTGGAAGGTGGGTATTAGTATTTCCACAATTTTATAGACATCAAGGCTGGGAGGCTTTGATGTAATTTTTGTTTTGTAGCATGCCACTCCTTGAAAGAACTTATAGAGCATATATATTAGTAGTTAGGATCCCATGTTATGGAACATGGGCACACCTCTCTATATCATGATAGGTAAATACAAGCCTAAAGCTATGCAAAAGAAGAAATTTGGAAAATGCATATTTAGACAAAACCAAGGAAAATACTGGATCTGTTCATTTCATTCCTCTTTTAACTACACTACAATAATACATTTTTGTTGTCCCACCACAGAAGCTTGATTATTTCCTTAGAATTTTCCCCATAAAATATTGCAAATGATTTGGCTTCCCACAAGGCTAATATTTAAAGGAAATGAAATGGTGAATTAGAATAAAAACAAGATAAACATACATGGAAATGTTGAGAATGAATCATGTAGCGTATGGAAAAAGAACAACGTTCCGAGGAATTAAGAATTCAGTGGTTATAACAAATGCATCCAGATCAGTGAAAACATGCTTCAAACAATTAACATCATCATGCATTCAAATACATGGAGGTACCATCTGCATATCATTTAAATGCATAAGGACATGAAAATAAATGGCTATTCATTCAGAGGAAATCACTTCTATGTCAGAACTAGACATCATATAGTAACACCAAATACGGTGAATAATCTGTTGTTTGATATTTTATAAATAAGATATGATATAAGAAATCCAAAATGGGATAAAATGCTTTACAAGAACACAAACACAATAAGAAAGGGAATTACAGACTGAAACATAATGCATGGGATGAATCTTTAGGTTCTTGTTGATTTCACCATTTATATGTTCTTAAGGTTTATTATCTAAAATCTTCAAGTATAAGAACCTATTAAATTCCCCAAAGTGTCGACATTAACAATGAGTGCCTTCTTTCTCTTTTATCCTTCACACTCATCTTCTAAAACTGATTTCTTGAAATCATTTACTATTTATTGAACTTGTTTACTGCTTCTTGTTTCTTAAATGGTTTCCCCTCAGTAAAATTTGTAAAAAATATTTTCACATGCATGATTTTGTTACATAAAAAAAACCATGGAGCAACTCAACATTGCTAGCCAACATGTCCATCACACCCTACCCCTTAAGAGTCCCTTCAATCATTTCTTCTTGTTGCTCGAGACCCAAAATTAAATCTGCAGACACTGTGAAACTCAGTAGCCATTAGATGAATCTCATCGAGAAATATCAATCATTGGTCTATGCCCAATAAAAGTCAAACCCTCATTCATCGTGAGGTTTTATTTGGATGACTTCATATTTCAAACATGCTCCCATGTATTTTGAATATGAACGAGTGGGTCATGGAGCTCTTCATGAAATGTTACCTTTTAATCATGGGGCCCAGTTTACCGAATTGGTTTTATCCTTAATGTAAACTTGTTCTTTAAATAACTCGACAGTCGAAGGAATAGTGCCTGATGGTATGGTGCCATAAGTTTCCTATGGCTAGAACCTTGCGGTCGGTCGATGCCCGATTAGCCTGATGTCTTGGTGGGATGTTTCTTCGGTTATCCCGGTGACCCAGTAGATCGACAATTGATGACTGGTGTTGTGACCTTGTGAAGGATTAACCTCTCGGTAGCTTAGTGGTTTGATATCCTTCAGGGTGTAAAATCAAATCTAGATCGTTGATCTGTGGTTGACATCGAATGTGAGTCATTGATCTATGCTCGACCAAAATCAAAATCAATTAAGTTATGAAAACATCATTGTTGATGTCAGCATGGTCCCACAGACACATGGTGAATTTATATTGATCCATGTTGGTGTTGATGTAGAAAGGGAGTAGACCATGTATCGTCAAGCTATGCATGTTGTTATGTGTCTCCGATGGGTCCCCTTTGTCTAGGTGGTATCTTTTTATTTGCTCTGATGGGTGCTCTAATAGCATGCCATGGTGTCATTCTCCTTTCTTAGTATCATTAATGAAATGTTGAGTCAGGATCCTCATGGAAAGATGACATGGCACCAAACCAGAAAAAATATGAAGAATTATTTCACTGAAGTTGACTCTCAGTGGCCCTAGTGATCCTGATGGCCTAGTGGATCAACGATTGGATGCTTTTGCATGAATCACTCATGGGCTTAAACATACCAGTATCCCTATGTCCTGGTGGCTCAATGTATCATTTATTGGAAGCTTGTGCTTGACTCACTCACAGGCTTAAACATCCTAGTAGCTTGGTGGTCGGGTTGGTCATGGATCTTCCCCATGATCAAATCTAGACCATTGATCTTCCATACAATTGGTCGGGTCCAACATGTTTATTGGTGCTTGGTTCCGAGGCCTTTATTTTTTGGAAAGAACCTCGGATAATAAAAATTAGGTCCTTTTGGGGTACGATAGGCCCTTTTTGACATTCATTAAGTGCCCGAGCACTTATATCTTACCTTAGGTGCAAAAAAGGGCATGGATTTTCTATTGTTTTCTTCCATTTTCCTCAAAATAACTTATCTATGGATTGTTCAAAGGCTATGGAAGCTTTCCCTATGTCTCTATTTTGTCCAATTTATGCCCTATAACCTTAAGAAACCTTCATATCAGTGGCATAAACAAATATGTTACTAACGTTGGCTCTAACAGGGATAACATAACCCTATGGTATGCTAAGAACTGTAGACCAAATTCCTTCTTATGTTGGGTTATGGAGTCTTCCTTGAAATGATATACCTCCCTCATACCTAAAAATTGATCTGATATGTGAAACAAAAATGCTCAACAGCGTACAATGTTATAATTCTACCTACTTTTTGATGTAACAACTGATGAATGAAGTAAAATTAAAAATTCATGGAAATAAATGAAATGGAATTATTTATGTACACGGTAAGAAATTTTGTAGAATTTGGTACAACAAGAAGTGTTTGAGGAACATCCCATTTACAGGAGCCCCAAACAATTCTCCATCCCTCTAATCCAACTCATATGTGTTGTTATCTTGGACTACAACAACTTGGAAGGGTTCAAGCCAAATATTGTCAAATTTCCCATGCTTCCCTTTAGCTTCCCTTCAGGCATCCCGCTTCAGGACTAGATCTTCGGTCATGAAATTTCTTTCTTTGGTCCTTTTGTCAAATATTTCTTTCATTCTTTCTTAATGAATCTAGGACTTTGTCTACACCTTTTCTCTTACATGTTTTACTTCAATCAGTTGGTTTATTTTTCTATACATATCATATAATTTAGCCTCCTCATATTGTAGTAGTTTCATCATAGTAAGGTTGAGTTGAATGGGGAAAATGGCTTCTAGCCCATATAC
Organism: Picea sitchensis; assembly: GCA_010110895.2. NCBI lineage: Eukaryota > Viridiplantae > Streptophyta > Pinopsida > Pinales > Pinaceae > Picea > Picea sitchensis. The sequence goes on from SNQJ01S0097124.1 coordinate 17,510, forward strand.
CTGATGAAAAGGAGAATTTCCAATGGTCCTTTTAATGTTGACTATGTCTTCCCAAACTTCATACTTCAAGTGAGAATCTCGTGTCTTTTTATTATAGGACAAAAATTTCTTGATAATATTGATGAGGTACTTATTGGATAATCCATCCAAACCATTTCCTTGCGGATATTAAGCAATAGAGTGTCCCAACTCTATGTTATAGTTCTGTAAATATTGAACCAATTTGGTCGACTTGAAGGCTTGAGAATTATCAATGATGATCTTCCTTGAGTACCCAAACCTAGCCAAGATATTTTCCTCAAGGAACTTTATAATGACTGCATTAGTTGTTTCCCTTATAGGGATGGCCTCTACCCATTTGGTGAAGTAATATGTGGTTGTAAAAATCCATTTATGTTGCCCACTTGAATTTGGATTGATTTCACCAATGAAATATAATCCCCATTGTTGGGCTGATCTAGTGGTCTAGATTCCTCGGCATTTAATTATCAATCCGGGTAGGTAAAATTTGAGGCACATACACATTATGTGCAGACTTGATCTTGAATTTACCTAAGGATTCCTAGTAAAAACCAAACAGTAAATACCAGACCCACAGACATAAATTAACCTTTATGATCACAAGCACTTAAGTTTGATCGTCTATTGGTAGAGACTCATATTGTAAGTAGTCACTATGTGTGTGTTGGCATCCCAACATATTTTTAACTTTTTATATCAATTAAATGATCTGTGTAGTTGCCTAACTAGGGGTCATACATTTTTCTTTTCTTCATAAGCATTTTTCGAAATGACAATTCTGAGTTGTCACTTTTCCCTATTGTTTTTTTTTTACTTTTTCTTTTCTTCATGAGCATTTTTCGAAATGACAATTCTGAGTTGTCACTTTTCCCTATTGTTTTTTTTATGCTTCCTTCATGACTGAAAGAATGAAAACGCATGATGGAAATTTTACTACTGTAATATCATTCTATTTGAAAAGTTTATGAAAGGAAAATTGTCTCTACAATTTTTATTAATGAAGCTTTGTTCCTTTCTATGAAGACTATTATCTTTGTTTCAATTCCTTGAATACCAAACATGCTTGGGACAAGTTATATCAACAAAGATTTTTGATTAGGCATTGATATGGTTTTTTGTGTGTGATTCTTGGTCATATTTTTCTAATCTTTTAATTTGATTTCTTACAAGTTTCACTCCACCAAACCTTATGATCGAACCTACTATGTTGTGCACTTATTATCATTTTAAATTCTCTGGTTGTGGTTGTACTTTGGTGAGGAGGGTGTACATGATTAAGGCCATCATCATTTCAAGATTTGGTCTAGGGCTCTGCAATGCCCCTCCCATTCATTTCAATTCAATGCCCATCTTTTCGTTATGTATTTTTTCCCATACTTTGCTAAACTATTGATGGTTTTTTGGGCCCCTCGAGTATAGTCCTCTTTATCTACTCTACAAACCCTTCTATCTACATTGATCTTTCTTACCTGTGATTCTGTTGGTCCTCATGAAACCTTATGGTCTCTTTCTATCCGAGAGATCCAAACATCCCTCTGAGCTCTCATTTGTTGTTATTTAGTGAGTTTAACTTACTTTGTTTGGCTGAGACACCATTTTATGTAGAGGGATTCGGTAATCGTTATGAATTAGACAAAAACCTTTAAAACCAAGAACCAAAATGAGCAGTTTTTATCTTCATCGAAATTTCTCTAGAAAATGGATATTTGCAGAGATATGATTTGACTTTTGGAGGTAATTTTCTCAGAATTTCTGTTTTGGTCAAGATAAGTGTTTTTTTTTTTTTTTACACCTTGCTACAACACTAGAGCAAAACTCCTTGATAGAGAAGCCTCTTAGGATATAAAATGTTAGCCTGGACTGTTGTATGAAAAAAACCTCACGCAAGGGTACCTAAATCCTTTGGACAAGCTTGATAAAAAATTAAAAAACCCATATAGGAAATATGGGAGGTGTTAACATGTCTATGGTTCCTTTAATCAAACAACTGTTTTAGATCTACAATGTGAGGTTTTTTTTGTTTTGGATAGAAAAATACTACATTGATATATCTATCCTATAGTCACGGTTATGATCTCATCATCAGATTGATTCATTAACAAGTGAAAACCATAGGATCGAGTCTGTTATTCAAGGAAAAAGAAAAACATATAAAGACAACAAGCAATGTAGTATTTAAAAAACATTGAGGCTACAACAGCCATTGTAAATTCCAAGGTTGTATGATATTTGATCTCATAGTTGGGGGTATGATTCTTTATCTTAAAATAGGATTATACTGTTAAAATTAGATTGCTTTATTCTTACAATAAATTGTATTTCAATTACTAAAATAACTAGCTGGCTTAATCATGATTATGTGGCCAGTTATGTTAATTCGAAATATTGTGAATTAATGGTTGAATATATATCTAAATCTTTCTATATTTTTCCTTTTCCTTTCAAGATATTCAGGAGTTCATGATTATCAATTGATCCGAGGCATCCTTGAGACTCCGCTTATTATCTTTGATGCATTTGTGGCGAACAGAAATGAACTTTTGTTAGCTTCATAGGATTTAGTATGATGATCTCATGGTTGCATCCCCTTTATTTTTTGTAATCACATCTAATCTCGCATGTAAAAGCCACTATCTTTCTAAGGCCTTCATAAAACTCCACATTTTGCAATCGTGATGCACTTACCCTCATTTGTGGTGAATCAACTTGATAATTCAAATTTAGACATAACAACATTTACTTTATGCCTTTGTTTCTATCCTGCAATTGTTGTTGGTTCATATAATCATTTATATTGATAATTGGATGATTGTTGATAGATTTCATCTTCGTAGATTATTATGTCGTCAAGATAGTTTTTCTCTCATAGTTCATGATTTTATGCTTCAGTTTTATGAAAACAATTGAGTGATATTTCAATTCACGTTATGAGGTTTAACTTACATATGTCGATTGATTAAATAAAGGTTGTAACTGTAGGATTTATCTCATGTTTTATCGCTTGTAGTCTATTATATCATAGTTATATTTTTGTGTCCTATCATTTTATCAATTAAACACACCAGTCAATGTACAGTTTGGCGTTTTATTCCAAACAGTGTGAAGATGCATAGCATATTTATCTCATGGATGGGCTAATGTACGATTTACGCAAACAGTTGGATGCATACTGTTCAAGTGATTAATAGGTTAGTTTTTTTTTTTTAATTTGCTTGTTTGTGATCGAAATTCTTATATGTAGTATAATTTTCACTGTCTACATTTTTCTATTTAAATAGTAGTTTAATATTTGATCTTACAAAGTCATATAGATTAAAAACAAATAGTGTTTTTTGCTTTCTTTATCTACTTTCATCAAAAGAACCATTATACATTTGATTTTTTATGGGTTCAGATTAAAACTCATTATTTGTATATCTTGTATATATGAATTAGATAAACAAAACTATCATATAAATATTATTTAAATAAACTGTATATATATTTAGATGTACATATATATATATCAGTGATTAGTAATTAGTGAGTTATTTCTCTTCTTTTATTTATTTTTTCATTTCCTTTAGGACTTTAGATTGGTCAACGAAGCCATTAAACCCGTCAGAGTGAGTTAATCCAAACAACTTGGGTTAATTAGACAACCCTAGACCGGATTCACTCTTCCAGTTGACGAGCAGTCATTTTCGCCTGTCAACAGTGTGCTAGCTCAAAAACACACTTTGTTTGGTCAATTAAAATTTGTAATAAAAAAGAAGCATTTCTGAGTATGAGTGGAAGTTTAACTAAAATTAAACTTAAGCTTTTCAATCATGAAACGAAATATGCTAAGAAAACAACTTACAGACTCGGTTCAATCTTGGAGTATATTTTGTGATAATTATTGGTATAGCCCAACAAATGAATATCACTCAATAATTCAATTGTCTAACATCAACATCCTAAATAATTAATCACCATACACAAAGTAACATTGTCTGTGATTCAAAATTCTGCATCTACAGGAAATTGCAATGATTATGTTTCTACAGGACAGTACAGAGAAAATGATCCTTATAATCGAATGGTATCAAGCATATAAAACAAAATAAATTCATAGGAATGAAAGGAAGTACTTCCAACACTCAATTCAAAAATAGAGACAACACATACCATGGGGGCCTCCTGGAATGTGTTGTTAATTAAACTCAGAACTTGAAATGAACTTTAATGCATGAAATGATTAGAACTTTATTATATTAAATTCAAGTTAAAATAACAACAATTAGAGAATGTATCCAGGTTCATCAAAATATCCTATGTGTCCTCCCTATGCTCTGTATTCTATCTTTTATGCATTTACAAGAAAAATCGAGTGTTTCTCAATACACTTTGTTTTTAGAAAAACAAATTGTAGGTAGATTGTTCAGATATCCATTGTAGTGTGTGACATTAACTATTGTTGAAATAATGTAACTGCAAAGTGTATTCTAATTATTATTGTGGTATTATTCATTAGATCAATCCCCTATTGTGGATTGATCATGTCGGCTATTGTAAAAGACCAAATCCCCTTTTGTGGATTGGTTAAAGTATAATTGTAATAGGCGGAATAAGAAGTCAGCCCCAAAATATATTAAAGAGGCCCTAGAATATATTAAAGGTGTTTATAAGCACCCAGAAGAAGAAGTTGGCCCTGCCAGTGAAGAGACACTTCCGCACGTGCTAGAATTGTATAAATAAGGAGGCTAGCGCCTCACTTAAACACACACTCACTTGTTCATTTGAGGAGCAAGTTTCAGAGCTGTAGTTGGAGAAGAGAGAGAGAGAGGTGCATTCTTGGGAGAGGACTTTCTATATTTGTTTGATTTATCTCTTGACATTGTATTGGCTATCTATAATAAGGAAGTTTTGTTGGGTTTTCTCCCCCATGAGGGTTTCCCAGGATAAATGATGTGTCTCTTGTGATTGTGTATTTCTCAATGATCCTATCTTATGCTATTGTTATCTAGTTAAATGCAAAGAAATATAATAATATCTTAAACCTTAACGTGGTATCAGAGCTAAGATGAAGAGAGCATCTTTCACAAGAGAAAGTGAAAAATGTCATTGTTTCCGTACATGCAAATTAGGGATTTTTATTGAAGAAGTATTTCAGCCCCAAAACCATCTAGAAAAGTGTGCCCTTCCTCAAGGATCACTTTGGCATCTTCAGCGTAAGTTTTTAGTGGCTAGATATCCCAGAAAGTGAAACCCTAGTTTTCACAAAGTACCAAAAAACCAGAAAACTAGAGTACTAGAAGTACCAAAAGTACCAGAAAATCAGAAGCACCAGTCCATAAATTTGCTGGTCAAATTTGAGGGGGTAAAAGTTGGATTTTCATAAATCTAATTGCACCATCTTACTCGCCTCAGCTCAGCACATCTATCCCCTAGATAGGAATTTCAAAATTTGAAGTTTGAAAAATTAGGGTTTCCTCATAAAACGCTAAGTTGCAGTTACAGTTGCAGTCTCAGAACCAGTTGCACTATCAATTGTAGTTGTAGTATCAGTTGCAGTTGTAGCCGTAGTACTAGTTGCAGTCACCCTTGAAGTTCTTAAGAGTTGGTGATCATTATCACTGCTACCAAATCATGCCTCTAACTGCAAATGTTGTCAGAGGTAAGTACTCACACATGTCTAAATGGTTAAGCTTTAAAGGGTATTTGTAGGAGAAGGGATCTCTTGCCATAGATCCAAAAGGATCTCAAGATCCAACACATTCATAGGAATGATGCAACCCAGGTGTGATTATTCTGATATGCACCTATTTTCTATGACTTTATTTTGATCAGTGTTGCATGTTGTAGCTATGACCATCATTCTAACCTTTGGTCAAAATCTAAGTCAAGGTATTAGATGGATTAAAATTTGAGATCATATAGTTTATCCTCTAACCAAAATTTGAGATCATATAGTTTATCCTCTAACCCAACCTTCTTCTGGGCATAGTACATTGTCTTAGTACAGAACACAGGGTGAAGAAATCACTCTTAGTCATATTGGAGTGAAGTTGAGATTAAGAAAAGTGCTAGCACACCTCATTCTGAGGGACAAAGCTCCAAGTTTGACTTAATCAAGTTGATAAGATTCAAAGGCAAATTGGATGACTACCCCTTTAAGTAAATCCACTCACAGTTGAGATAGCAATCTTGTAAAGTATTATACTTGTTAGCATGTAAGCATATATAGGTAAATACTTAATGTAATCATTTGTCTGATACACCTAACACCTCCTCAAGGAGAAACCCTGCAAGTTAGTTCTAGGTTTCCATGGAGGATGTTCGATCATAACGCTATAAGAGTGTTGACCTCTATCATTTCGTAGTGTATCTCTACTTTTGATCATCAGTCAGACAAGCTAATGTAACATAGCTCTAAAGGAGCTACTGCGATGATTTTTCTGCTATTGCTTTTATCTATTATTAATGTAAAAGGATGTAATATTCCAGCTTGTTGTTTTGTTGACCTTTGTTTCTGTGTCATGTGTGATACCCCCTGAAAGCTATATTGAAGGTTGTTGAAGGCAACATTATATGAGACATGAAGCAAATGGCTGTACATGACCATATACACTCATACACCAAAGAAGATGAATAATAGCTAGTCTCAGATTTAGAGCATCTCATATGAAGATTGATTGAAAGGAGAAGAAATATCCAAAGATGATTGAACATTAGAACAAGCGCTTAACTATCATGAAGCCTGGCTCAATATTTCATATTTAGGCTTAGTATGCAACACCTACATCCCTAAGAGATCAAGAGGGATGTACCCTTTGATGAAGATGAAGCACCCAATAAATCAAGAAGATTTAAGTTTGAATAAGTATATGAAGAGGAACTTAAGAATTTTAACTACAAAAATTAGGTGAGGGAGGTTCCAGAGCTGCATGAACTAGGGGTAAGAAGTCATAAATTTCCTGGATGAGGGAAATTCCTAGAAGATCATGACATAGTATAATTTCAAGAACCTTCTCAGATAATGATCTCCATAAGAGAAATCATGTTTGGGATAGGGAGATTATTCAATATTGAGAGAAGTACGGTGCTCCCCAAGAAACCACTTAGGATAGGTGAAGAGACCTGCCATTCTCTATCTATATGGATTTGATGTGCGATCTCCTAGAAAAGGAGCCTTCCACCGCTTTAAAGAAGCCATTCAGAGAATATTAATAAGTGATGCCATGATAGAAGAATACCCATCCATAATAAAAAAATGTATAAAGAAGTTTCCAGGCTGAAGAGAAAGGATGTGGTATTTGTTGGACACACCCTCACTACACTTAGAGGGGATGTGAATGAGTGTGGGGATCTTTTTCCCAAAAACTCTCTTACAAAACTCCATTAGTTAGCATTCAACATTTACTCATTAACCATTGTTGTCATTTATAACCGCTAGATGTGAAATACATATAATTAAACACATATCAATACAAGTCATCACCACAAGTAAAATAATAAAGAACACAAGATGTATGTACAATTTATTTTATTATGGACAACAATCTAGGGGCTTATCAACAATAATTGAATAGAGTACAACTCTATAAGAGCAGCATCTCTATAATGCAAGACCTTATCTTACAATTCTCAACACCAACCGAGATGAGGCAACAATCTTCAACATATATCAATTTGTCAATGGTACACTAATCTATCAATAGTGAATCCATCGTGTGCACGCTACTGCCTAGCTAACTCTGTATATGTAATACCTACTCGCTAGAATAAATAACCTACATATACCTTCCTCGAGTCATAGGGTTTGTCCTTCAAGATCAACTCGAAATCTCTGCAATCAATATATCATTCTCTTCTCTCTCTCACTATCCAAACTGACCAAATTTACCACAACACATCTAAGCTCTCCAATAGATTGCTCATGCTCCACAACAAATCAATATGAATCTTATATCAATCATGTATAAACAACTAGTATAACACAACAACTACAAGTCACCACTGAATCATAAGAGTACTACTTACTCCATCAACTAAATCATCCAAACTATACCATATCATAGAATCCATACCAAGAATTCCCTAAGCATTCACAATACATCAAACAATAGTATCCATCAAGACACAAATATAACCATACCCGCTATTCCTGATAGAGTCAGGGCCATAGGAATGTAGATCCGAAGTTTCATTCAATAGCTTGTCGTCATCTCAACCACAAATATCTACGATTTTATCCATTGTATGCTCCATGTACACAAACATCCCACGTATAATTCCTTCACTGTATTATTACACCCTATACACAGACAGTCATGTGATACCCTGTAAACTAGGGTTTCGATACATGGATGATTTTAGGGGGTTAAATTTCCTCTCATGGGCTAATTTTCCATGGTTTTCTCCTTAAAACATATCTCATTATTCTAAATTGATCTCTCCAAATTCCCATAGGGATAAAATTATTTTACCTTAAAAAATCACTCAAAAAATTATACAAACTATATCAAATCCTTAGAAATTTGAATATTTTGACAAAATGTCACCAACATTTTATAGTTGGCATATGAATGATTAGTAAGATTCGCCTAAGGTTTCTACATTTTAAAATTATTTTTCATCCTTAAATCATCCTTATTTCTAAAGTCTTAGACTTTTTCCTCAAGATTCCGACATTGCCAAAAACTTTTTTGTGTCCATGAGATCCTCCTCTTTCCCTCTAATAGATCTTCAATCATGCTCAATATATCAATGCCAAATATCTCTCTCACAAGGAGCTCTCCATCAATATTCAAAAAGATATTCCCACAAGAAGCTCCATTTATCCACACAAAGATGATCTACAAGAGACCATTGCTATCTTCATTTATATTTTCATCCTCCACATCACTTAACCCATTTCTTAGGGTCACTTAACCCATTTCTAGGTCACTCAAACCTATTTTCCTTATTTTAGGGTTAATCCACTTTCCATAAATAGAAAGTTCCTCCCACACTTTATCATTTTGAATTATTCCCTTCCTTTGGATTCTTGGCTCAAATTCCTTTTAGTTTATCACTTTCATTTTATCAAGCTTCATACTTTTAAATAATCAACCTTAATCCCTTTGTCACTTTATTCTATCATTTAAATAATGATTTTATTTTCAAAGCATTTCACCCTTTGACCTTTGGGGATCTAAGCCATCATATGGGTTCTTCAACTTCAGAGCCATAACTCTCAAACCATGAGGATTTATGCGGCATTCCACATACCACCGTAAATGGTACACAAGCACTATCCATCTAGGGATAGTTTCACCACCATATTCATTGATATTCATCTTATTATTCCACATACAAGCATGGGTCCTCCAACCATTCTTCTAGGATAACTCAATCCACACAAAGTGTCTTCCCCAGGGATTTAAACTGCTAAGGGGACTACTGAGTTCATCCATTTGTGCACCTTATCAATCATGATAAGACACAATGATTCATCTTTGAACTCTAATTCCACCATTGCATCATATACATATACTATGTGTATCATGTATCAATGACAACTCATTGATCCATATCTATCGCATTGGTTTCCACTCTGACATCTATCATTCCTATCAAGGAAAAATACATATACATTGTTCCTATTAAGAAATCAAGCTCTAATAATCAACTATAATTATATCAATCAATCAAAGTCCATTGGTATCAATGACAACTTGATCCCAACAATATCCCCTTTGGCATTGATGGAAATGGCAAATATTGATGTCAAAACAATTACCAATTACATTGATGTCAACAAAAATGCTACTAACAATTATTTATGTCAAACATGTAGACAAGGCGTCGTGCTCTACATCAATATTCACCAATCATATCAATATGACTATCTCCCTATTAGTAAACATCAATCATATCAGCAATAGTCAATGTGACTATCTCTCCTCTATCAATAAACATCAATCACATCAATGTGATTTCTTTAATCCTCCCCTTTGAAATAAATGGGTAAGCAATATTCTCCCATTGGGGCTACCTATCTGAGTGTCTTTGATCTTCCTCTTAACACCTCCCCTTGGAACATCATATATCACTGGATGTAATGTTGAAAATCGAACATACTCCCCTCTATGACCAAGGACCTCCTCTAATTATGCCTTCTATGCTCTTCTTCAAATATAGGGCTCTTTTTCTAGGTATGTATCCTATAAATATCTCCTCCTAGAATCATGGTAAGACGAATGGGACTTCCTAAGGGTGTAAGGTTCCCCCTATATTCTCTGCAAGATAAACAATATGCAACCAATTAATGATCCTTGGGCTTGTTCATGCATCAAATTCATTCTTTACCAACCATCATGAAACAAAGGATATGTCAACAGAGAATTATGAACAAAATATTAACCAAGTACATCATGTAAAAAAATGTGCCTTACCTATGAACAATAATACCTATGTACATCAACTATGTACACTACTATCATGCAATGTGCCAAAATATATCATCCATGGAATGTATCAACTATATATACCTATCAATATGCTAACATGTGAATCTACCTTAATATGCTAAATCCATGTGCATCTACCAATATGCCAACATGTGCACTTATCAACAATACCATATATGAGTAAAATTATCATGCATCATCACTTGCACCAAGTAAAGTATATCAACCATGCACTCTCAACAAGCTATGACTCCCCTAATGATACAAATATGACTACCCAACTACACAAGTGTCCCAATATGTATCCCAACCACATGAAAACTTCTCATGCACCATATGCTTCCCACAATACATCATAAGATATGCACAATGAAACTCTGTTATGTACCACCCATGTACCCCAACAACATCAAAGATCAATCCATACTCAAGGGTTAGTGCCATGCACTCCAAGATTTATTTTACATTGTCAACTTACATGATCTAACATAGAACCATGAAACTCACAAAGAAATGTGCTGTCAACCCTGCCACAAACAATGTCAGACTCTGCAACGTAGAGTTATCACATCAAGTTGCAACCCATGTGTATTTCCTTCTTCCCAAGGCTTCTCACCCACATATACATGTATTTCCACTACACAAAAATCCACATATGTAATGCGATCTATTCAAGGTCGTGGGCTTGATTACATGTACACGATCACAATGCCACTGGCCACCAAGTATGCCTCAATAGATGACACTTTGAACTTCCCTTCAATATTTCATTCTGATCCTGTCAGCTCTGTTTTTTTCACCCACTTCTGTAGATGACCCCTTCTCTTCAGAACTTGAGCTTGAGCATCCATCTTTCAAATATGTCTCCCTTCACTTCATTCCTCTTCTATCCATGCTATGTGAATTCCCTATCATGGACTCTTCTTGTGTTCCATCACCTGTGGGATTTGTGGCCAAATCCACCATGAGATGCTACAACTGTAGCATCTCATGGTGTTACAAAGGAATAACAATATGTCCCACTTGATCACATCTCCAACACCTTGTGGTGTTATAGGAATATTCCTAATATATCTCCTTGTAGGTATACATTCAAAAGCTTTCTAGGACCATATCCATTACATGAATAATGCATCTAAGGAAAAATACTTTCATACCTTTGTCTTGGTGTCCCAAGAATAGCTTCTTTGATGTCTTTTGTTTTGTTCCTTTGAAATTTTCGTCTTTGTGTAGATGGTTGCTTGCAATATTGGTTCTCCTTCCTTTCTTTCATGGACTTACCTCGATTCTTTTGAGGTGTTTTCAACATGTATCTTCTCCTGTATCCAAGACCTAATTTATCACATGATGATCTCTTTGATTTCCAAAGATCTCATCCAAGATTCAGGAGCTATTCAAGAATTTGTTCTGTACCTTCTTACCTTTCTAATAACAACACCTTCAGCTTATAAATTACAACATGACTCTTCCCTTTCATTTATTTGAATCTTCAATAGTTCCCCTATTATTTTGGCTTCTTCAATTCCTATCTCTGAGATGGACAATGGTTCTCAAAATTTTGCTAATCTCATCTCATCCATATCTCTTTACATCTCTTTAGTCTCTATGACAGATCTTCTTCCTTTCTTCTAATTGAGTTCCTATTGCTCTCTCTTGTTCCTTGATCATTTCCTTAACTTCAATATGTGCCTTTGTGGGACTTTCCTCCTAAGAAATTCTTAGTGTTATCCAAAGATAGTTATAGTCTATATATTAATGATCCTCTTCTATATCTATATAAACCCTTCTCTAATTTTCTTTGAAGTTTTAATAGATTTTATTCTATTTGTTTCATGGGATAATTACCATCAAACTTTACACAAATTGTTTTGATATCTTCTTTATTCAATTTGTAGAGAAAAATTCATCATCATCATTGCAACTATGGGTTTTGAGAGTCTCTTTTACCCTCTCTTTGAAATATTTCAAGGATTTTCCTTTGCCAACATCGCATAATACAATTATTTGCCTCTCATTTGAAATGTCTCAAGATATCTCTCTTTGTGTTATCATCACTTGATTCTTTATCTTCACTTGAAATATTTTCTGCAAAATCACATTTAGAAACAATGAATTCAAGAGTTTTGGAAATTCTTTTACCCTTTATTGTTCTTGATGGAGTGGTCTTTAACATCTTCTTTCTCCTTCTTGTTTTTATATGTTTCCTCTAGATTTAGCCATAGATCCTTGGTGGAAGTGCATTGTCCCATGCTCTTCCTTTGATAGGACTTGAGAGTCCAATTAAGAATGGTCTTGAGAGCCAATGCATCATTCTCTTTCCTTTAGTCTCTTTGAGCTGCAAACTTTGAATTGTTCCCTCTTTCAGTGGAACCGATCCACCAATGGTTGCCTTCCAAATTGTTGCCCCATTGTCTTCAAATGTATTTTCATTTCTATCTCCAAGTAGAATAGTTTTCCCCATCAAGGATTGGAACTCTATCATCCATTTGTGTGTGTCTATGGATCTCTTTCAAGTTTGTTAGTTTATAGTGAAGGCTTCTCTGATACCACAATTGTTGGACACACCTACCACACTTAGAGGGGGGGGGTGGAATGAGTGTGGGGATCTTTTTCCCAAACTTCCCATTACACAAAACTCATTAGTTAGCATTCAAAATTTACTCATTAACCATTGCTTTCATTTATAACCAGTTAGATGTGAACATATATCAGTAGCATATATCAGTAACACATATCATCAATAAGTCATCACCATAAGAAACACAAAGAAAACAACATGTATGTACAATTTTTATTTTTATTATGGACAAGAATCTGAGGGTTTATTAGCAACAACTGAATAGAGTACAACTCTACAAGAGACCATCTCTATAATGCAAGACTCATCTTACACCCTCAGCACCAATTGAAATGAGGCAACAATCCTCAATAGATATCAACTTGTCAACAGGTACGCGACCTGTCAGTAGTGCAGCCAACGTGTGCATGCTCCCTAGCTCACTACAACCCGTGTATGCACGCGACCAATGTATACAACAACCTATGTATAAATTCTGAGTTGTTAGGGTTTGTCCTTCAAGATCAACTCAGATTATCTGCAATCAATATATCATTCTCTTCTATCTCTAACTGTCCAATCTGACCACCATCTAGTCACAACACATCCAAGCTCTCCAATAGCTTTCTCATGCTCCACAACAAATCAATATGAATTCTATCCCAATCATGTATAAACAACTAGTATACCATAACAATCATGTCACCACTGAATCACAAGAGTACTTCTTACTCCATCAAATAAATCATCCAAACTGAACCATATCATAGAAGCCATACCAAGAATACCCTAAGCATTAAAAACACATCAAACAATAGTATCCATCAAGACAATAATATAACCATACCAGTGTCTCAGTGATAGATCTAAGGCCATAGAATGTAGATCTGGAACCTACTTTAGTATTCAACAGCTTGTCATCAACTCAACCACAAATCTCCATGAATTTATCCATTGTA
>SNQJ01S0097125.1:0-22731 GCA_010110895.2 Picea sitchensis
AAGAAGGGGTAGGGGTACCATTTGGAGGAGGAAAAATTATAGCGAAGAAACTCTGCCATTTTCCAAGTCCATTTGTCCCAACCCTTTAGCCTTTCCTCAAGCCTAAGGAGAATTAACGCAAAGCAGTTGGAGGACAAAGAAGAGGAGGAGCCCAGGATCAGGATCAAGGAGCGGTGGTCGGTCTCGAATTCTATTGTAAGTTGATTCATTTTGAAAATAATAAAAAGAATACTTTTCCCATCCCAATGCATGAGTTATCTATGAATTGTGTAATTTATGCTTAATTTCTAACCCTCAAGTAGAAAAATAGCATGCATGCGTAGTGTTTTTGTCTTGATTGCAGGTTAAATTTGGATGGAGTAGCGCAAGGAAGAGGGCAAAGCGCAACGGAGGATCTACACCAAACATCAGTAAAAAAAAAAGGTTAGTAGTTCCTTTCCATGCATGTGTCTTGAAAGAGGGGTTCAAGTTTTGGGTGGTAGGTTAAAAGGTCATTTCTTTAAGGTCAAAATATGCATGCAAATCAAACCCTATTTTTCTAGTCCGTAGGGTATTATTTCCCAACAATAGCAGGGGTGGTGGACTGTCGATGAATGAGTATATTCCACAATATTGTGTACTAGAGGCTCAGAGACGTAGCAACAAGGTCACTATTAGGGATGTCTGGGAATCTCCCCTACGGACCATTCTTTTCACCATCTCATGCATGGTGGGGAGTGCATCTCTTCATATGTCTCTTCATAGCTACTTTTAGTATGCAGTGGAGTGCATGGAGCCCCGCGTCTTTAATTGGTGTGACGGGGTTCTCAGGAGCATGAAGAAATAGTTGACCAAGTGTAGGAAAGGTGACCTGAAAGAGTTCAGATACGGGTCAATTTTGGTGTCCTTCTTCCTGGAGAGGGTTCCACACTTGTTCCTACAGGTAGATTGGGGCATACCATCCCCACAATATCCAAGAATGAAGAGGTGGTGTGACCTCATGGCTCGGCATGTGATTGCTCCTATCATCAAATATAATGACGTGTTCTTCGATTGGTTGAGGCCCCAGATGCTTATGGTAGATGACTATGCATATTCTATTTTGGACTTCATAGGTGACCCAGACTTGGTTCTTCCCAAAGGCTCTCAATGGGGGAACTTAGGTAAGAAGCACATTTTGTTTTTATAATGTTTTTGTAATTTTAAATATGAAATATTTTTACGTTCTTAATCCGATGAGTAATAAAAAATATCTTTGACAATGCAAACGTGGGACCTCACCAGCCTCCAGGTTCATCCCCCATCCAGAGGTGAGGGGAGAGAGTTGAGGTAGTAGGATTAGTTGTTGTTGACTACAAGCATATAGAGAAAAACCTAGAGGGGTTGACAGCGGATGTCCCGGATATCTCTATTGATGAGATCCCAAGACATTACTAGCGCCACACAGTGGGTGTATCTAGTTCTATTAGTTGACTGCTCCGTAGAGTAGCACGGGCAGTCATATGTTATCGCGAGAAGCATCATTTATGCTATATTTGTATATGAAGCCATGTGCTTCACATTTTTGACATTTTGGTCTTCGGACAAAAAACATTTTTTGTAAAACCTTTATCATTATATATACATGAGGATTCTACCATCTTACTTGCTTTATATACAAAATGTGATAGGATTTATAAGTGTCTCAAATGTCTGTCTAACACATAATTATCTAATGTCTGTTAATGTATTTATACATATAGGAATGTGTTTATATTCAATATAATCAGAATGACATTCCAAGAGGTGAATTCATAAATATACCCTTAACAAAGTAGAACTTCAGATACCATAGACATTACTCAATTGTAGTACTACTAACTGCAAATCGAGTCGTACAACAAGATGACAGATTCCAAGTGAAATAGTGTCGGTCAACAATTCGATGATTTCACTATATTCTGCGATATTGTTAGTTGCACGACCGGGGCAAACATCATGTACACTGATTAATTCGTTCGCAGGTGCATAGTTTGCCCAAGCAACAGATGCTAAGTTATGAGTACTACAACTAGCTCCATCGGTGAAGCCAATGTAGGGTAGCAAAGACACCAACATATGGAAACCAAGCACAACGCAAGGTAAGCAGTTGGGGGTCGAAACCAAATAATGAAAAAGCACACAAAAGTATGATACAGTAAAAATACAAGCACTCATACAAAAATGACTTAAGAATAGTACTTCTTCAAGTAAATCCCATTTCTGGGTTCACTCAAAGGAATTTCATCATAATCCACTAACTCATACGCTCCCTTCTCCAACACTCATTTGACAATGTAAGGGCCTCGCCACATAGCCTCAAATTTTCTGGCCCCTAGTAAATCACGATCTTATTCATAGAGGAGAACTAGATCACCTTCAAAGAAAACAAGTGGCTTGACATGTTTTTCGTATTGGGATTTAACACATTTTTTCTTAATTTCAATAACCAGGGCGACATCACAATGGGTTTCATCTAATTGCATCATGTACAATAGACGTTCCTCTTCAGTAGAGGTGTTTGGGAGAATTTCAACGGCTAGTTTCAAAGATGATTTCTCACATTCAATCGGAAAGACAACATCGATACCATAAACTAAATGGAAAGGTGTGAACCCAGTAGCAGACTTGACGGATGTCTGGTAGGCCCATAATGTTGAAAACAACATCGTGTGACAACTTGTCTTATGAATTCCTATCATCTGTCGAAGTATAGTAATAAGGAATTTGTTTATCGCTTCAACCTAGAAATTGGCCTATGGATAATAGGGGGTTGATTTTTCATGCAGAAGACCCAAATTTTCAGTAAGCTTGGACATCATGAAATTTCGAAAATGACTACCGTGATCAGTAACGATAGCTTGGGGGACACCAAACTGAGTAATGATATGATTGAATATGAACAATGTTGCATTTTTCCCAGTTTTATCGAATGTAGGCATTGCCTCGGCCCATTTAGTGAAATAATCCACAATTACAATGATGTATCCATGCCCCCCGGCCAAGTGAGGGTTACATGTCATGAATTCAATGCCCCATTTTGTGAAGGGACCAACAGAAACTACAGGGTGTAAAGGAGTAGGAGAAGATCTTATTTTGTTGTTATAAGTTTGGCAAGCATGGCATTTCTAGACAGTTGTAATGCAATATTTAAAAAATGTGGGCCATAAATACCCTGCTCACAAGATCTTTGGGCAGTGGCATACCCAGACATATGACCGCCACATGCTCTGGAGTGACGGTCATTCAAGTATTTCTTAGCCTCATTATCGGTGAGACATCATCGGAAAATAGAGTCAATACCGCAGCGATAAAGAGTGTCACCGAGAATTATGTATTGACGAGATTGATACCGTATATGATGACGGTCCGTACTAGAAAGGTTGGGCCGAAAAGTTTGAGTCTGGAGATAGATGATAATATATTCATACCAAACATCATCAGAACTTATCAGAAAAAGGGATTCACCAGGTAATGAATCCTCTGCCACATTTTTTGTCTCAGTGGAGGGAAGGTCACATATCAGTTCGGCGAAAACCAAATATTTCTTAGACTTAGAGTGTTCAAACTCTAAGTCTAACTCCTAGAGAATCACTATCCATTTGGAGTACTTGCCCCGTAGCAATTGGCACGTAAGGATATGTTGCATAGGGTTGCAATCGGAAATAACAGTAGTTTTGCGTAATAAGATATAATGATGAAAACGTTGGACAACTTGAACAATTGCCAAGGCTAGTTTCTCCACATGTAGGTATTTGGCTTCGGTGATCATGAGACTCCAACTCAAATAGAAAATTACATGTTCATCATGCGAAACATCTTCTTGGACTAAAACCATTGTAATGGTAGAGTCCGAAGCAACTAAGTAGAGGAAATAGTCTCGACTATAATCTAGTGGAAAAATCAGTGGTGTATGGTGAGAGAAAATTTCAAAGATTCAAAAGATTTGTTGGTAGTATCATCCCATACAAAATTGTAACCTTTCTTCAACAGTCGAGTAAATCCCTGTGTTAACTCAATGTAATTTGGAATGAATCGATGCAAAAATTTTGCCTTCCTTTGCAATTTTTGAAGTTGGCGTAGTGTGGAAGGAAAAGGCAGAGTAAGGATAGCCTCAACCTTCAAAGGGTCTACCCTAATTCCATGAAGTGACACAATAAAACCCAGAAGTCGGTCGGACTCTACACAAAAAGCACATTTTTGTGGGTTCAAACATATATGATAGTAACGACAACGAAGGAAAATGGCTCGAAGATGGGTTGGGTGATCTTGGCGATGCATGGAATGCGTTGGTAGATAATCGAGATATGGTTATATGATGTGCTTGATATCATGAAAATCATAAGACATGGCACGCTGAAAATTCGCACCAGTGTTCTTCAAAATGAAAGGCAGTTTCTTGTAGGCAAAGGTACCCCAAGTACAAATGAAAGCAGTCTTGTGTTGATCTGTGCGAAAAATATTACTCTGATTATAGCCGGATAAACCATCCATTAAAGAGAAGATTTCTCTCCCAGCACAATTGTCGATTCTCTGGTCAATGAAGGGGGTTGGATAATTGTCCTTAGGACAAGATTTATTGATATCCCTGCAATCTACACATACACAGATCATGCCTGGTTTCTTATTTACCGAAACCAAATTGGATACCCAATCGGTTAAAGCCACAGGATAGATAAAGTCAGCCTTAAGAATTTTTTAAACTTCGAGCTTGATAGCAGTGGCTTTACGAGGGTGGACTAGGAAAATTCTTTGTCGAATAGTTTTATCATCTAGGTAGGTCTTAATTTCGTGCACAACAATATCGGGATCAACACCTAGCATCTCTTCGTAGCTCCAAGAGTAAACATCACATAATTCTTGAAAAATGGATTTATAAGTGACGACCTCATCAACGGAACATGAGGCTCCGATGTGAACATTTTTGATGACTCCAGGTTTAATGGATATGTCAAGAGGAACAGTGGTTGAAATGTTACTCAGGTTCCCTTCATATAGCACATTATGTGTTGACTCGGGAACAGAGGAAATGACAACAACGGTCGACGGAGTCGAAATCCGTTGGTAACTCTCTATGGTGTGTTTCTCTACGAAGAGAATGGAATGATGATGTCCATTTTCCCATGGGGTGTCTTCCATAGACATGACTAACATGATCATCTCATCGATAGGAAATATCACGTGAAATGGATCAGGATATGAGTCACAGAGAGACGGAGTAGAAGGGGTTGTCAATTGAATGGTTGTATAAGAGGATTCAACTAGACTTAAGGGAATTTGGTCACCATAGTGAAGATAATCACCAGGGTCAGGTACTATCCATGGGTCATGAGACGCGGGGGTTTTGTGAACAGAGGTGGAAATCATGTTGATTGAGGCGAAAAAAGGAGGTAGAATATCGAGTGGTGGGATTGGGAATGTACCCATCAAAGTTGAATCATTCAGAAGACCTACGCCGACATTCTCATACCTAGGAGGTGTCTTCGAGATAAAGGCTACATTGCTAGTACAGGAATCGGAATTAAAAAAGGCCAGTTGGTCAACAGTGACGACCTTTCCTTGGTGTGGGAAAAATAACACACAGAAAGAGTAGACACAACTGCACGCATGGAATCAATCCAGCTATGACCAAGTAATAGGTTATAGTCAAGAGGTGCATCAAAGACCTCGACCTCGACATTAATCGATTTTCCTTCCAACGTAATAGACAACCAGGGAAGAACACCGTAGGGTTTAAAACTAGAACCATTGAAGGCCTTAAGTGTATTGTGTGATTCAGTGAGGGGAGGAGAGCCAATGGATTTCCAACAAGTAACAGACATAACGCACATCAAGGCTCCCTCGTCAATAACGGTTCTACAAATATTCTTGTTCTCTACAACAACTTGGATCTGAAACACTAACTGAGGAGGTAGCCTTGGAATGTGATCTTCCAGGTCAAAGATTATCAAATTCATATATGTGGAATCAATTTCACCAACGGCCTTTAACAGTTCCTTCCGTTGAGCGGAACAACTTTGAAGGACTTCAAGAGTTGACATCACAAAGGGTGCTTGCGCAAGGTCTTCTATGATACTGTAGTTTTGAGTAGCAAGCGCATGAGGATTAAAGGCATACTTCTGAACAACACCCTTTGGAGGAGGGCGGAGAACTGTATCGAGACCCGGTCGTTCGAGATGAAGAGGATTGTTGGGAGGTCAAGTTGAGGGAGGTGGTTGAACCAACAAAGGTGGCAAATCGTCAAATTTCTCCTTTGAAGGAAAGTAATCTTTGGCCCGAGTTGCGATTGCAACGTCGTTCTTTTTAGAATTAGCAGTACACATAAGGACGTAGGAAGAGGTAGAAGGAGAAGGTTGGTCATGAATGACCAATTGGACCTGTTGTTGAGAAGGGAAAGGTTGCGACAAAACGACAAGTGTGAGAGGCTTCTCGGTTCCTTGAAGGAACTTAGTGACCTCGACATGTCTTGGACAATCTTTCGTGTAGTGATCATCACCATAGATAAGGCAAGGATATCAAGGTCTACGTTTAGCCTTATCATCAGCAAGTTGCATTTTGGGTTTTTTGGATTGTGGATTATTATTTTTATCCTCCTTGTTCTTACCCTTTCCTTTTTTAGATTTATTTTTACCGGCAAGGGTAGACTGAATTTAATTAACCTCAGAATTTTTGTTGGTGGAAGGAGTAGGAGTCGAAGAATGTTGAAAATTACAAGCATTAGATTTGTGGTTGGTGTGAGGGGCATGCGTGGATTGAGCATTAGCATGGAAGGTTCCTATCACACCATCAACAACATGAGAAGTTTCCAGGGTTGTTGAGTTAGGGGTGGTAGAAGGGCGAGGAACATCAGGGATCAAGTCGTAAAGTGTGCCCATTTGCGAATAAACGAGATCTAGGTATTGAGAAAGACTAATCACCTGCTCTTTAGTGACAACTCCACCCATGGAAATACCACGGGCGATTTTACTAATGAATGATTTGGTGAACGACTCAGCCAATAACTGATAAGGAAGGTCAATTTTGATCAAACGTCATCTTTGTCTCCACTCATGAATGTGATCAGAAATATGAGTGGTAGAATATTTCTTAAAGGAACTCAAAATTTTGGTTCATGTCTTGTAACGAATTGGCAATTGGTAATGTGTGAGGAAATCCATGGCTAGGGTATTAAAGCCATTAAACAAGCCTCACGGTAATTCTATGTACCACTTTGTTTCCGAACCCATGAGATTTCACTAGAAGAGTCGTAACCTAATGGAGTCAACCATCAATGAGTTTGACGAACACCAAAGCTGAAAAGTCATAACATGATTGTTTGGGTCTTCTCTCAGTCGACCATCAAACTTGGGAATGTCAAATGGTAATTTGGCCGGTATGATGGGCCAATGGGGAGAATGTGAGATAGGATCATTCAAGATCCTAGACAAGTTGGGTAAACTGTCTATTCACTTGAGGATACTGGTGAATTTGGGGAGGAAGTCTCGTCGATATACTAGTAGGATCGTAAGCGGCCTGCATGTAAGTAGAAAGTCTTGACAGATTTGGTCGTGGAGGATTTGGAGGCATATAGCCCATAGGGTTTGGTTGATTAGATATGTTCCCTTGAAAAGGGACACTAGAGTGAACGTTTGGACCCCGAGCGGGATTCAAAGAACCTGGATACGGTTGGCCAAAGTTAGGAGGCACAAAAGGGTTAAATTGAGGATGTTTCCCCCCAGATGATTGTGGATTTCCTTGGAAAAGAAGGTTCCAAAGTTGGGCTAGTGATCCCGATGTGTTTTTTCCATACAGTGGGTTATAGGCTCCAACCTAAGGTTTTCCTCCAAGTTGAGGTTGTGCCCCAATTTGATTTTGACCCCCAAATTGAGGTTTCCCCCCAGCTTTAGATTGACCTCCAATGGGGATCTGGTAACCAGAAGTGAACGAATGATTGGTGCCTCTAATTGGATTGGAGCCAATAGGGCCAGATCACCCAATAAAAGGTTGATAAGACCCCCTGGAGAGGACCTAGGAAGGTGTAAGAACAAAACCAACAAAAACATTGTACCCAGGAGCAACAAAAAGTCCAAAAACTTCGGATGGAACCTGGGTAGGAATAGCAATGGAAGAATTTATAGCTCTATACCTAGGTGGAATGATGGATTCGGTCTAGACAGAAGTGGTGTCCCAATTGGGGCTTGGGAGACAACCACATTCTAGTTAGGAATTACAGTAGCTTGTGGGACCATAGTGGCATGGGCCATCTGGAGAGTAGGAATAGAGTGAGAACCAATCAAAATTTGGTCTGAAATAGTGGTGAAATTACTGGTAGTACTAGTAAAATGGTCTAGGGGGACTGTATAGGTGAAAAACGTCTCAGGCACTTGTGATGTCGTAGGTCGATCGGGACTCGCTCCTAGATTCCCATATAGATCACATACTATCAAAGGGACAGAACCAAAACTAGAAGCTCCAAAAGTGTGAGTCGGGGTCCTAAATGATTCACCTTGAAAAAGTGGATCCTCTACTCCAGATCTTGCATTAGGTCCAATGGGTACTCCAGTATTATCGACAACAACAATTTCTCCAGCTGAGTTCATGCGAAGTATACATGCGTTCGGTCTAAGGGGAGGGAGTCTAGATGCCTCTAAAGAGTCTGAAATAATTTGAAATCCTTCTAAAGAGTGTGTGCTTCTGACTTCAGAAGCTACCTATTTGTTGACTACTTCATGTGGAGAGCCTTCTGGTGAGTTAGGAGGTAAGGGTTGGTAAACTTACGAATCTTTCGGGGTAGCCCTTGCATCCTACGTGAACGAAGAAGGCCGATTTTTCTTGAACTAAGTAAAGAATGAAAAAATAAATCTATGGCCACTAAGAGAAAACAACAACAGTTACTAATAAAATCTAGGAATCAAACCAAGAAAACAAAACCCTCTTATTTCAAAGTCACTAGTTGGTGATGAAATCCATTGTCACGAAATCAAGACAAGAAGGGGTTGGGATAAGAAGGTGGAAAATTTACGTTGACGACCTCCTTAACAGACTTACACCCTGGTGCAAGCTCCCACACATAATCGTGGGTATACCCTCTAAGGAGCCCGAGTGAGTTTGGCCAACGTTGATTCCAGGTACTGTGAAGACTTTCCCCTCCATAGTCACCTCGTGTAAAGACCCTAAAGAGATAGGCTACTAAGTTTACCAACTACAACAGTGATGCATGGGGAAACAGTCAATAGTCTGATCCACATGCAAAGGCGGGGTATCTAGCCCGAAATCAACTTGAAAGGCTTCCACTCATCATTGTGGGTATACCTTCAAGCGACCCCCATAATACACACAATCTCTACACCAAGACCAACAAAGAAGGGTGAGTAACTCTTCCAATCTTAATGTGACCTCAGGTTTGACCCTTGTGTGAGAAGGGCTTCCCTGGACAAAATGTAGCAATTGGATTTAAACTCTCCCTATCTCAAGACACTATTGTGTGTTTTGATGCTTTGGAGAGTGTGCCTTACAACCTATTCCAAAGCACTATCCTAGATAATGATGGTGTAAAATATCCCTAGAAAATAAAAGTTACTAATTAAATTTTAGATTTGCATTGTATTTTAGAGGTTGTTTCTTACTAAAAAAGGATATGGAAGTGAAAATTTTGATGTATTGACCTTGACCCAATAAAATGCAAAAACAGATGAATGTGGAATTTTCAATTCAATGAACTCTAGTTACAGTAGGGAGAAGATATTTTTTGTTCGAAGTACAACAAGCTACTAAATGCAATTTTGTTTTCTTGAATGAACACAATTTCAAACAATCATAAGCTATCAAATTTCCCAATTTGCTCTCTTTAAAAAAAAAAACCGAATGCAAAAAATTTCTTATGAGCGATTACCAAAAAGAATAGATGACTTTAATTCTTCCTTTCCAAAACAAAATCAGAGATATAACAAAGAAAGGAAAAAGTAATCAAAGAAAATAGATACACTCAACAAAATACCCAAATCAAACTTTCAATGAAGATAAAAATGAAGATGGCAAGAAAGTGTTTCGCCAAATGCAAACGAAAATATCTTTCAAATCAAACAAGCAATCCATAAAATGTAGAATGATCCAAAACTTTAATTAAATCAAAAGGCTTTTTATCAATCAAGCACTCAGATCTAGATCCAGAGATTAAATCCTTGTTGACAAAAATCAAGAAGCAAAAACTTGTGAACTGACAAAGAAAGACTTTCAATCCTTGAAAACCAATCAACGACAAGTCTTAAAAGTAGAAAAAACAGTTAGATACTGGCATCAATAGTTCATCCCAGGTGATCAAAGAAAAACTGGGTGATAGAAGACAAAAATGCCTAATCCAACAAATCCTACAGGAAACGTCGCAGCTCAGTAGTAAGGTACAGTGCGTTGAAAAGAGGTTGTCGCAAGCTAGCTATGAGATGGAATGCAGTGATTTCACACTGAATTAAATAGGCAGGATGCGGTGATCAAGGAACGTCGCAGGCTGTATATGGGATACAGTGTCACGATCTATGTAACTAAGGAAAAATTGGACTAATGACAAAGAATCTAAATGAACTTTCAGACCCAGGGAGTCCAGATGGATCACCCACAAAATCAAAGACTGGATTAAAACAAAAGGAGGTAGGCTAAATGCAAATGGACAACAAAAAACCAAAAGCAAGTCGTATCCCCAGTATGGTCACCAATTTTGTTATTGGATTTATCGGTAAGTGCGGACATAAACTGATCTCCCTAGATCCACCTAGATGTAGAACAAAACAAGACAAGACATGACGCTTTCCCTAATCTCTAATCATTTAATTTACTATCCAACAAGAGATGAGTGACATACCATTTAAATATCGCTTCCTTGTATCTTTGTTGTCCTCGCTCCACTCTGGTGCTCTTGTGATATTGGATCTTCAAGGGAACACAAACCAACCAAAGTGAAAGAAACAATAGTATACTCAATGAAAACTTATGCATGTGATCAAGGAATCATGCAATAAACTGAGAATGATTTTATGGGAAAGAAACATGCCACTGTATTATATTAAAGTAAAAGTGGAAGATACAACCAAATAGCCTTGATGTTGCAAGGTCCCCTTTCAGTGGCCCTTTGCTCCAACACACACACTTGCTCCAAACTTGCATGAAAAAGATCCTCAATAACTTGATGAACTGAAATGAACCCCTCGAGCATCAATTGAAGTAGAATTATTCACACAATTCTTAGCCTATTCAACCTTCATTAACCTTATCCTTTTCCATGAGAAAACCCTCTTTATATAGGGGAAAGAGAGATCGTCGAAGAGATTAGGATGATCTCACCAAATCAGAGAAGTGAGTAGGATCCCAACCATATGGATGCCACCTCACCTTCAAGAAGATTCCCTTCTAGAACTTTCGTGAACTTTGACATTTTCTTAGTCTTTCAACATCGTCGCACCCTATTTATAGGACAACCTACAGTGACGTCGAAAACCAGTTTCAGGGCAAAGAGCAGTGATTAGGGATTGTCGCACCCTGCGTATAGTGCGGCCTAGGGCGATCTTCTTTAATAGGGTTTTTTAGAAGATAAATCCACTCACTTTTCTCATGAAGGAAGGCTCTTTTTGGAACATGAACACATGTTATAAAAGGATCACCAGGGTGACCAAAATAATGTGTAAAAATAACCTCCTCCGAAATAGAATATAAACGATGTTAGGGACCATACAAAGAAAAACCAGATGCTCCTTTGCCAAGAATCCCCCTCCTTTCTCCACAACAAGCCAAACTCCTTAAGGTGGTTCACCCCACTAGCTGGAAACCCCCTAGGTTACACACTAGCTTACTTCTGCCACTAGATCAAACCCATGCAACACTTTAGAATGGTGTGGGAGGATTATTTCACCTTTGGGACCAAGCCTGGATCAAGGAAGGTGGAATCTTTAACCACCGAGTTGATATCTAGGGTTTTAGACTCAAAACCGTCAAAATTGCTTGTGCTCAAGAGCTCCAATGAAAAATAAGATAATAATACAGAATGCCTTAGAAGTGCACCCTGCCCTTTATTTTATATCTCTGGTATATTCATTTGTTGAGTTAGTTAACCCCTAGGGTTAACTCTTAACTTTAACTCCCTTTTCTTTTATTTCGTTGAGTTACCCTTTTTCACACAAAGTCAACTCAGTAATAGAATGTTATGTTTAGGAAGTGTCTTCTGGTTGACTTTGTCCCCAAGATGCCCGAGACTATAGTCTAGTGGGGATAGCTAAACTAATGATTCTCGCCAGACTTCTTCATCAAGAGGTGGGGGACATTATAGTCTCCCCTGCTAGAAATTGCTTGCCCACAAGCAATTCTAGACCTGTCATCTGAATCAATTGTTCCCCTTCCCAAGTGACATCCTCCATGGGTACGTTCTTCCACTTAACCATATATTCTCTTATACTTATTTTCCTCAATTGTTTCTCCCTGAATTCAAGTATCTCCTCTGGTATCAGTACCAATTGTCCTTCTTCATCCATAGGTGGAAATTCCTCAATAGGAGTGATATGCTTGTCGATGGCCCTCTTCGAACAAGAAACATGGAAGACATTGTGTATTTTGCTTCCCTGTGGTAGATCCAACTCATATGTCATGACCCCTATCCTCCTGTTGACTATGTATGGACTGAAAAAATGAGGTTGGAGCTTCTCTTCACCACTTTTCTTAATGGGTTCTAGCCTGTACGATTGAAGCCTCAAATAAACCAAATCATCAACCTCAAATGTGCGCTCAACCCTGTGCTTGTCTGCCTATAGATTCTCTTGATTTTGTTCCCTTTGTAGGTGGTCCTTTAGTTCCCTAAGTATGTCCTGACTCTATTGAATCCAATCCTGAACCATGGGAGCCCTGTTGTCACCAAAGGCAATCTCTGCAAATGAAAGAGGGTCATAGTTGTATAAGGCCCCCTAAATGGTGGCATACCAATGGACATATGATGGGTGGTGTTGTAGCAGTATTCCCACAAGTGAAGCCATTTAACACATGCCTTATGTTTCCCTGCCACATAATTCCTGAGGTAGCCTTCAACCCATTTGTTGACTATCTTTGTTTGGCCATCCGTTTGAGGGTGATAACTGGTACTAGGTGTTAGGGCCATACCTACTAACCTAAAGATATTCTGACAAAATGTTCTCATAAAATTGTTGTCCCTATCACTCACAATGGTTTTGGGCAAACCATGCAATCTGAAAACTTCCCAGAAGAACAGGTCTGCAACTTGTGTTGCACTGTAGTCTGTGGCAATGGAAGAAAAGTGTGCAAACTTAGTCAACCTATTGTTACACATTATTTTCGTCACCCTCATGATCATTATTGATGTAAAATTATATGTTTCCTTCAGAGGGGTCAGTGGCCTGAATTCCTGAAGAAAGAAGGGAGAAGAACTTTCCCTGAGAGAAGAAGTTGTATTTTCCTTTGTAAAAACCCTATTAAGGAGGATTTTCGTAGGCTGCTATATACACAAGGTGCGGAAATGCCTGATTTCTATAGGTTGCACTATAGCTAGGTTGTGGATTTTTCAAAGGATGCACTATAGCTATTGTGCGGTGGCCTTTGTACGTGGGAAAAATGGGCGTCTTCTCTATGCTTCTAGAAGGAGAAGATTCTATGGTGAGGTGGCCTCCGAATGGTTTGGACCTTACTCACTTTCATGATTTAGTGGGATCATCCTAACCTCCTCACCTTATCCTCTTCAGCTTATAAAAGGAGAGGAGCTCTCATGGAGAAATTTAGTTGGATTGATCTTGGGAAATTTATGTTGGCTTTGAGCTTTTCTTTGTCAAGATAGATTGTGAGTAGCTATCACATACATAGTCTCAGAATCCATTGGAGAAATAAGTGTGTGGGAAGCAAGGAATTGTTGGAAGGAACCTGACGACATCAAGGAATCTGGTTGTATCTTTATTCCACATTCTTTAATATAGATATACTTTTATTTCCTATATACAGATGCCCAAAAACCCCTTCAACTCTGTGGGTGTCCTAGGTGTGGGCCAATCAAGTATAGCTCTTATTTTTTTCTTAGTGTACCTATACCCCCTTCACTGGACCAATGATGTGTCCTAGATAAAGGAACTCTATCATTCCAAATTCACATTTTGATTCCTTAGCATATAAGGATTGTTCTTCCATGATAGACAAAATCTGCTCCATGTGTTGAAGGTGCCCCTCCCAAGTTTTTCTATAGATCAATAAATCATCAAAGAAGACCAATAGGAACTTACTTAGTTTCTTGTTGAACAAATGATTCATGCAATACTGGAAGGTGGTTGGAGCATTAGTCAGCCCAAAAGGCATGGAAAAAATTCATAGTCTCTATAGTGACACCGGAAAGCAGTCTTGGAGATGTCTTGCTCCCTCATTTTGATCTGATGATAGTTGGAGCGCAAGTCAATATTTGTGAAGTACACCACCCCATGGAGCTCATCTAATAGTTCATCAATCCTTGGGATGGGGTATCTAATTTTATTGTCTTCTTATTTAGATCCCTATAGTCAATACACATGCACATTGTCCCATCTTTGTTTTTCACCAATACCACTAAAGATGCAAAGGGACTAGAACTTGGCCTGATGTGGCCCATTTCTAACAACTCTTTAATGGTCTTTTAAATTTCATCTTTATCTTTCTTGGGGTGGCTATAGGGAGTGGTGATGAAAATTTTCACACCCTCTTCCAACTCTATGATGTTCTCAAACCCCCTATCCAGTGGTGCCCCTGGTGGTATAGGCTCAAAGACCTTGTTATGCATGTCAATGATTTTGTGGATCTCTGGTGAGTAGTACTTTTCGCCTTTCTTATCTACACTTATTTATATTTTAAACTATGTTGCATAAAAAATGTCTTCCCTCCTGAAGATGGCCTCCATGTGTTTTGTTGTCACTACTCTCGGTGGGTTGCTTGTCATACCCCTGAGAACCACCTTTTTCCCATTTTCTTCTGTGAAGGACATTTCCATGGTTTTCTAATTTGTGGTGATAGGCCCCAATGTACTAAGCCATTGTAATCCAAGGATGATGTTGGTGTCTGGAAGGTCTGTAACATATAAATCATGTGCCAAATCATTCCTTCCCACTATAAGTTTCATTCCTAGATTGTATCTATCACAAGGCATGGTGTGCCCCCCCTTCTACTTCTACAAGAAATCCCTCAAACTCAACTGTCGGTATATGTCTTCTTTGCAGTAAGACTGAGTCAATGAAGTTGTGTGAGGCACCTCCATTAATGAGAACTGATACCTTCTTCCCTTGTAACACCCCTCTCATCCTGAAAGTGTTGAATTTAGGTACCCTGTTGATGGATCCAAGTGTCACCTTCTCATCTATTGTAAGTTCATGACTTACATCTTCCTCTTCTACCTATCCTGGGGATTTTGCCTCTATGTTCTGTAGATGGCCAAAATATTCATCCTCCTCATCATCTAAGATCACCTCAATGTAGTGGGATTTTCTCTTACCCATGCATTTATGTGTTGGATCCCATGGTTATTTGCAGGTGAAGCACAATTTCTTCCTCCTTAATTCCCTCCTAGTGGGATCATTCATCCTACCCCTTCCTCAGTCAAACCCCCTTAGGTCTCTCCCTCCTTGTTTCATAGGAGGTCTTTGGTCTCTACCCCCTTGGTTTAGAGGAGGTCTAGGGGTGAATCTCGTCTTTGATGTCGATCCTAAGTCTTTTGTATTACAAATGGCATCATGCAAGTTGGTAG
Organism: Picea sitchensis; assembly: GCA_010110895.2. Lineage (NCBI taxonomy): Eukaryota > Viridiplantae > Streptophyta > Pinopsida > Pinales > Pinaceae > Picea > Picea sitchensis. The sequence goes on from SNQJ01S0097125.1 coordinate 15,719, forward strand.
GCTTAAACTCCTTGACCCAACCTCTCATAAGCTCCATCAACCCTTCTGTGAAGAGAATCATAAGTCTCGATTGAGACACATCATGTAACATCACTTCTATTCTCTATAACTCTTCTATGTAAACCTTAGGTGATCATGTCTGTCTGAGCTATGTGAACTCCCTAAAAGGTAGCCCTGGGTCCCCCTAGTCAAACCTATTAGTGATCCTCTGTCTAAACTCTGTATAGGTGATCTGGTTGTGACCCGGTGTGGTCAACCCATGGTACCACCAATCATGAGCCTTTCCCTCCAAGTACATGGTGGAAAATTTTATGTCATCCATCTCCCTCATGGGGTTAAGCTGTAGGTAGGTATCCAGTTTCTGCATCCATGCTTGTGTAGTCACCTTAGAAGATCCATCAAAATAAAGAATCTCCATCTTGCTTACCCTATGCTCCAATTCATAGTTGGGCATTTGATAATGTGTAGGCTTACCCCGAAACTTGATTCTACAATACTGGTCTAGCATGACTTGCCTCTGGAATCTTGCACTCAAGGCATAATATTCCTTGGCATACTGCTCAAAGTTGTCTTCAATTTCATCCTCATAGTTGCGTTGTGGCTAGTTATCCAGGAATGTAGGTAGATAAGGTCTAGGGGTGGCCCTAATGTGTGTTTCTCCCTAAGGATATCCACCTCCATAAATATTTCCCTTAGTGTGATAACGAGGGCTATACGCCTGCTGATGTCTAGTTCCCCTGTGAGATCCACTAGCTTCCCTGTTTACATAAACCTCTGGTCTCTTTCGTGCATGGGTCATCTATAATAGGAGTTGCGCAAGTTTTTCCTAGATGGCATTCACTCTTTCTAGGGTCTTTTTCATTTCAAGTTGTCCATTGTGCACAACTTCCTGGTTTTCCTCTAGATGATGAACAAGGGTGCTTTGTGTCCGATTTATGGAGTGTTGTAACTCCTTGATGAACCCTGCTAGAATTTGTGGCTCATTGTCCTCACCTGAACCTTCCATCTCTGCTTATGTTTCACTTGCTTGCTTCATGTGTCTTCCCATGTAAATACCAGTGAACTTATGCATGTGCTAATCCCCACAAGCTGGGAAGATCAATGCTTTCATACCACTGTAATGTTCCCAAGACAAATTTTTTTCTTGGAACACTAATTGCTTACTGTTTGTTATGTTTTGCTTATGTGTTTGCAAGTTTACTCATGCATTAGGGTTTACTTTAAGCAATGGAATAGTGGATATGAAACATATAATCATAAACAAGACAAGATACACAAAGAACACTAGTATAGGACCAATAATTTCAGATCTGACCTTTATTTAGATAGTAGGAAGATCCTTTGAACAAGAGATCTGCAGATCTGGAAGAAAACCCCAATAATATCAAAGAAGGGTTGCCAGTCGATACAATAATAAGCAATGCAAAGATAATAGTCTCCCAAAGGATGTCTGAGAAGAATATCCAAGCCTCCAAAGGCTCACAACATGCAAGATAAGACTGAAGATAAGAGAACCTGGTCAATATATTGCATAACCCCTCCAACTGGTTAAGTTGTGCACTGCTCTGGCTACTGATGAACCCTCAAGTTTTGGCCCTCCTCTTTCTGAGCTCCAAATGCCTCCAAACTTTGTTGGAATGTAGAACAAGATATTAGATTCCTCCTGGACAAGTTTCAAGCTGAATGGAGAAGTTTTGCTTCTCCAACTAAGCAAACCCTCTATTGGTTTACACCCTCCTGGTTTGACTGAATCAACAAGATTTTGTTCTCCCCTCTAGGAGCCTCCAACTGCCACCAAAATCTCCAGAATGGTAGATCGGGCCAATACGAACAAGATGATAAAATCTCAAGACAATATATAAAGATCTGGGCTAGTAAAAAATGAAAACCACTTCTTGCAATGTGCCCTTCTCTTCTCCAAATCATGCCAAGCTCCAAGAAATAAACTGTTAGGATAACCTCCTCCGGAATAGACTAGAAATGATGTTAGGGACCATACGAAGAAAACACAAATGTTCCTTTCATCTGTTGAGTTAGTTAACCCCTAGGGTTAACTCTTAACTTTAACTCCCTTTTCTTTTCTTTCGTTGAGTTACCCTTTTTCACACAAAGTCAACTCAGTAATAGAATGTTATGTTTAGGAAGTGTCTGGTTGACTTTGTCCCCAAGATTCCTAAGACTATAGTCTAGTGGGGATAGCTATACTATTGAGTCTCTTTGAACCTCTTCATCAAGAGGTGGGGGAGATTGCATTGCATTTGGTTCCAAGTTCCAACCACTTATTCATACCTAGAGGGAATTGAACCATGGTAGATAGCTTGAGATGTCGCTATCTTCACATCTAGACCAAAACCCCATTGTTAGTAGTTAATGTCCATTTGTTCGTGTTATGATGTTTTTTTTGTTTTCAATATTCTACCATTTCATTCTAACAGTATCTAGGCATCTCCAATGGGTCATGATGATCTTTTTAGTATTATAATAAATCACAATCAACTAGGGGGAAGGTGGTAACAAAGATGTTTGACATTCCTTTTTACCCAAAGAAGAAACATCTAGAAGAAAAAATATGTGCATAAATGGATTTAAGGCTCAAGTTTTCCATCTTTTTCCTGGTCCTTGTTAACATATAACTTAACTACCTGAGATTACAATCATCATGTCCTATCATTATTAAATCTTAATAATAGGTGGTTGTTGTGCACATGCCATGTTTTGTTTGTATATTGTTTGTATTTCAGTAGGTTGCAAATGTTTGATATATGATCCTATGTCAACCTATACATGCATATACCTGGACTTATGGAACCATTAAACTTATACTTCTATAAGTTTCCAAGCCATGATAGAACTAGCCATCTTTGCAAACTTTTCATCCAAACATCTAATAATTGATGCTCAATCAATGAACTTGTTTTACATAACCCTACATACCATACTTAATAGCCATAACACCATAAACTAAAGGTAGTCATATATCCAATGAAGCCACCCAAGATTCTCATTTAATGCATGAGAATATTCTATTTACTCATTAACCAAAAATAGTGACAATCATGGAAGTGAATAGAAATAGGTTGGTACTTCAACTATTTTGCCTCTACCAAGCAATGGTTGAACACCCACATCCAATTTTTTGAATAAAAGGGTCAATATCCAGCGTCTTGCATCATTAATTTCTTGATTTCTAATATTCACACTATTTCACTACACTACTATTTTATGAAATGCAACACTCTCACCTCACCATCTTATAACGACGTACTTTTTGCACCTTTAGGGGAAATTGCTAGTACAATTTCCCAGCCTTTAGAAGGTAGTCACAAAATTATTCATATGATGGGGTTGTCATGAAGTTCCAAGAGACTACTTAAATGCACACTAAGTCTAAGTCTATACCATGCACATAAACTTCTCTAAAAGTGTTGAACCAAAACTATCAAAACTACACAAACACTACTAATCTCATTATTGGAGGTCTTGATAGGAAATCTGTCACTTTATTTGCACTTCCTTTATTATACTTAATCACAACATTAAACTACTACAATTAAGTAATCCACTTCATGTGGCATACATTATCAATCTTGCTATGTCTATAGAAACTGAAGAGATATATGGTTTATATGAATGTGAGCTTCTTTTTGAAGCAAATAATGTTGTAAGTGATTCATTGCTTTAGCTAGCACACACATATCGTGTTTATACACTAAGTTATTAAGAACAAAGAAGTAAAAATTCTTAGAGTATCATGTGATGAATATTTAGTGTTGCACCGATACCATGCCCATGGCAAAGGAGTCCAACTCAATCACGAAGAATTGTTGAATGTTACTTAGGATGAGCACATGTGCAATCACAACTTGGTCCTTGATCTCTTTGAATGCTTCTTAGCAGATGGTGTCCCAAATAAAATTGAATTAGTCGTGATCAAATGCATTAAGAAGGTTCACACATAGGAAAACTATGTGATGAATTCCCGAGATAATTTTCCATTCCCATGAAGCTTTATACGTCATGAATGTTCTTCAACGATGATCAATGGATGATGCTTGAATTTTTTGTTGAATCAATGTTGAGTCCACCTTGGATGCAAGATACCATATATATAAAATATGCAAAACAGAAATAAAATGCTAGAAATGGCACAATAATAGTAAAATATCCAGCATAATCTCCACAATAACACAGAAATGATATAAGAACAACAATAGTAATAGAAATTTGATTCAGAAAGCAATGTTCACAGGCCTCTTCGAGGGGGCAACCTCCAATCGAGCAACGCTCTGTTACAATAATCTCCAAGCTAGGGTTTTCATACCCTCAACCCTTATTTATACTAAATATTGATCAATGGATGATGCTTGAATTTTTTGTTGAATCAATGTTGAGTCCACCTTGGATGCAAGATACCATATATATAAAATATGCAAATGTAAATAAAATGCTAGAAATGGCACAATAATAGTAAAATATCCAACATAATCTCCATAATAACACGTAAATGATATAAGAACAACAATAGTAATAGAAATTTGATTCAGAAGCAATGTTCACAGTCCTCTTCAAGGGGAACTCCAATCAGCAACGCCTCATAATAATCTCCGTTAGGTTTTCATACCCTCAACCCTTATTTATACTAAATATGTTTTATTAAGAGAAGCATCTAGAGGAAGATCTTTCTAGAGTGAAAGCTTCTATTAGGTCTTTTGCATATCTTTATTCATTTTATTGAAAGGTCTATTAATATTGACCTTTTATTACATCTCGAATACATTGATCTACCTATGGCAAAGTGTTAGGACCTTAACATGTCTCGCTTCCTTAAAAACAACTTTGTTCTCAAGGCTTGAGATGGACACTATTGCGTAATGGTAGTTGGTTCCTCGCGGCATCCGGCCGAGTCATATCTTTCCATCAGACTAGCACTTCCTTGATGGTTCTCAACGTGAGGTTTACACTCACCGCCCAAAACTACTTCCGTTGTAGCCAAATGGATCCTTCTTTCACTAACTCTAGAAGGTTGGTTTGAATTTTAAGCACCTAGTTCCAATCACCTTCAAGCATGAAACATGAAAACAAGATGTAGTTTTCGGACCGAATTAGGCGTAGGCTAACTAATATGCTAATTTGTCCCACATGCTTGAGAACCGTAAGGCCACAAAAATTTGGGTGCTAGCTTTTGACAATGCTCGAATCTTGAGGGAATTTTTCTTATATGGTTGCAGCTGAAGAAACACCTAATCCCCTTCGCGAAATTGACGCCGGAGCTTAATTCCGATCTGCTTGTTGCTTCATTCTATTATGTGCCATGACCAAGTTCTCTTGCAGTGGTTTTAAGGATATCCTCTTGCACTATAAGTGTTTGGTCAACCGCCTAGACCTTCGAGGCACCATAAGTATGAGAGAACCAGTTATGTGGCTTCATTCATATAATGCTTCAAAAGGAGTCAGCGAGTGGTTGTATGGTATGTAGTGTTGTACCACCATTCGGTGGAGGGGTAACCATTGAGCCCACCGGTGTTGTTTTTCGTGAGGAAAAGCACCTCGCATATTTTTCCAAACACTTTGTTGACAACTTCCTGCTTGACCATCCATCTAGGGATGATAAGTTTAGCTGAGATGCAATTGTGTCTTTGTAGCTTAAACAATTTCTGCCAAAAATTTCTTGTGAAATTTAACTTCGACAAACAATAGAGTGTGGCATTGCCAGTTTGAAGACCTCGTCCATGAAAATTTGAGCCATTGTGGATGCATTAAATGGGTGGTGAAGAGAAAAATGAGCATACCTTGAAAGGTGATCCACCACCACCATTATGACCGACATTCCCGATTTGGGTAAGCCTCTGCATTAAAGTCCATAGAGATATCCTTCCAAACAGTAGGTGGAATCATAAGTGTTTGGAGTGTACCAGGAGGTTTGATCAAGCTCCCTTGTTGCGTTGACACCTCACATTCAGCAAAAAACATACGGATGTCTTGTTTCATACCATCCCGTGAAAAGAATGTTTGACTTTGGCCATATGTTTGGTGAACTCCCCGAAAGCCCTGGCCAGGTGTAGCATGAAGCTCAGAAAGTACCTTTGATTTGATCTGATTGTTTACTTAAATACAAGCATCCTTTGTATCAAGTCATCCTCGAGCCGAGTACCTGGGGAGCCGAGCCTTGTTCTCGCTAGCCATCGGATCAAATGCAAACTTTGGGATCTTGAAGACATTCTTGGCGCATGCCTTTGGAGCCAATCGGGTACAATGAAGGAAAGAGAAAAAGGATCCTTCGTCTTCATATTTCGGGACAGGGCATCCGCCATGACATTGTCTTTTCCTCTTGTAAATGATCTCATATATCCAAAGAGCTTAGTCACCCATTTTGTTGTTCGAGTAAATGCATTGTTCTAGAAAGTACTTGAGGTTTTGATGGTCGGTCTTAATTTGGAAGTGTTGCCCCAAGCGATAAGGACGCCACAACTCAACGACATGCATAATCGCCAACATTTCTTTTTCATAAATGGGTTTGCTCAGATTCCTTTCAGACAGTTGCTTTCTAGTGAAGGCCAAAGGTCGACCCTCTTGCATAAGGACATCGTTGATTCCTTTCCTTGAGGCATCACATTCCAACACAAAGGTCTTTGTGAAGTCAGGAAGGGCTAGAACCAGAGTGGTGCACATGGTCATCTTCAAGGTTTGAAAATCTTGAGTAGCTGCTCGAGTCCAAGTGAAAGAGTTCTTTTTTAGGAGAGTCGTGAGAGGTGATTCAATCTTTCCATAGTTCTTAACAAACTTGCGATAATACCCTATGAGGCCCAAAAATCCACCCAAGATTTTGAGAGTCTTTGGGTGCGGCCAGTCTTGCATATATTCAATCTTTTTCGGGTCCACCCTGACACCATCCTTTCCCACCAGATGACCCAAGTATTCTACTTCTGAGGCACCAAAAGCACATTTGGACTGTTTCAGGAAAAGTTGGTACTAAGAGAGTAGGTGGAGAACTTGATCCACATGAGTAAGATGGT
>SNQJ01S0097125.1:22741-49845 GCA_010110895.2 Picea sitchensis
TTTGGTGTTTGATGTAACCGATTAACTTGAGGGTTTGGGGGGCAAAGAAGCCAGTGAGAGCATTGAGGGAAATGATCGGTTACACTTCGGGAGGTTCAGAGGGAGGGTTTATGTCAGTCATTTCTGGTGACTCGGGCACAAGGGGAGTGTCAACATCCTCTTCCAAAATATCCTCAGAGATGGCCATAAAAAGATTTTGTTCCTTACATTTGTGGCCTGGGAAATATTTGTCATCACAATTATAACAGAGGCCTTTGAGTTGGTGTTCATCCATTTCATCCCTGGTCAATTTTTGGATCTTTAATGGGGCGGAGGGAGTAGTGGGGTTTATTGGTTTAAAGCGAGGGATAAAGGAAGGCTTACGGTTTTGAGAGGAAACAATTTTTTGTGCTTCTTTAGATTTTTTAGTAGCCTCCACCCAAGTCATAGGTCGAGCCATGAGGACATGGGCTCGAATATCCTCCTTGAGGCCACTGATAAAACACTCTCGAATAAAAGCATTAGTCATGCCCTCTGTTTAAAAATCCAAGTGCTCAAATGCAGCTATGAAGTCTTCTACTGTGCCTGATTGCTTCAATTTTGTCAAACGGCCTAAATGGTTGGTGTCAGTGTCAAAGCTTTCATAAAGCTCAGTCACAAATTGGGTCCAAGCAATATACCCTTGATGGGAAGTTTTTCTCCATTGCCACCATTGCCAGTGTTCTTGATCTAGATGGAGAACACCATATCGGAGTTTGGCCAAGTCATCTGTAATGTTGTATAGAGAGAAATAATGTTCCATTTGGGTGACCCAATCAGTGGGGTCTGAGCCATCAAATTTGGTTACATCCACCCGCGGAAGGTGTATGTCTCGTTGAAAGTGATGGGGATGAAAGGAATGGGAAGAAGTTTCACCTTCAGTCTTTGTATGTGCATCAGGAAAAGAGTCATCGGTAAGGATCTTGAGTTTGGTGCAGAGTGATGCAAAGACAGATTCAAGCTGGGTGGTCAGTTCATGTTTGACTTCCTCCATTGTGGACCGTACGACTGCATTTACAGATGCATTTATGGTGGTATTGATGGATGTATCATGGGAGGCAATAGTAGCATTGAGTTGTTGCACTTCTTGTTGGGTCTCGAGGAAACTAGATTGTAAGGTGTTGAAGCGAGACTCCAGTTCTTGGCTATGGGTATGGCCCATGAGGATGGGTGAACTAAAAAGGGAGCAGGTGGGGTCAGAAATTTTTGCAGAAAAATGATATGGATGAATGTGATAAGGGAGAAGAGATGAATCTAATGGAATAGGTCTCAAATAATGGTGAAAAAAATTCCATACTANTTGCCTCTGTGGGGTTATACTTTGGTCTGAAGAATGTTGCAGTGATGAAATCCCCAATTTCTTAACTAGAAAGAAATGTGTATTTACTTGGCAACCCGAACACAGATGCACGACAATAGATCTCGCTGGTTTAATTTGTTTATGTTCCCCAAGAGTTAGGTATTCAAGGGTTCTACAGATAAGGGTTTACCCTGTGCTATATCTCTTTGATATACGTGCAGGGTCCAGCAGTAGTACTCGGCCCAATATCTCAGGGCGCTAACTAAGGAGGATAGACCGTACCCTTATCCGTACTACCCAACTACCCAGGTACTAGAGAGTATCTTCCCAAGTGCTATTCTCAGTGACACTATAGCAGTCCGGCGGTCGATAGATTTATCTAAAGAGGGCTTCAGGAAATCTAGGCCGATCTGTACACAGGTGTTGTCTGATGCGCTACCACTCAAAGGGGTACCAACAGGGGTTACAAGGGTGGCCAACAGATGTGCACTTAAGAACCACTTGTATTTCTTGCGTGTATGAATCCCTCAACCACGGGTTTATGCACGTAAAAACAGATCTATGTGGCTTAAAGACGATGGAATACGTCTCTACCCTGGAAAAAAATACCCACAATTTCTGTCAAGGAAAGTGCTCTGATACCACTTGCAAGATACCAAATATATAAAATATGCAAAACAGAAATAAAATGCTAGAAATGGCAGAATAACAGTAAAATATCCAACATAATCTCCACAATAACAAAGAAATGATATAAGAACAACAATAGTAATAGCACTTTGATTCAGAAAGAAATGTTCACAGGCCTCTTAGAGGGGGCAACCTCCAATCAAGCAGCGCTCTATTACAATAATCTCCAAGCTAGGGTTTTCATACCCTCGACCCTTATTTATACTAAATATTTCTATTAAGAGAAGCATCTAGAGGAAGATCTTTCTAGAAGCGGAAGCTTCTATTAGGTCTTCTTACATCTGCCTTATTCTATTTTATTGAAGGACCTTATTAATATTGACCTTTATTACATCCGAATACATTGATCTACCTATGTTGCAGGTTAGGACCTTAACATTGGTTCACACAAAATCCAAGATAAACAAGTTATACTTGCCTAAATATACACTTATTCATGTTCCCAAGTAACTTCTCTCTACAATGCTACTAGTACATAGTTTAGGTAGCTTCGTGAGTGGGCATCCCAAGTTTTACTAAAAACCAATATGTCATCTATGTACCTAATAAAAAATGAGTCAAGATACTCTTTGAGAACTTTGTTCAATTTTTGTATGGATGTCACATGGGAATTAATAAGATCAAATAGTATCACCAACCGTTCAAATAATCATTGACATTTTTTGAAGGTTGTCTTCCATGTATTTTCTTACTTAACACAAATCATATAATAAGAAGACTTTAGGTTGATCTTATTGAAGTTCTTAGCTCCATGCAATTGATATAGTATATTGTTGAAACATGATAATGGATATATGTTCTTTGGGGTGAATCTATTCAAAATTCAATAACCCACACACATTCTCCATGGGGAATCCTTCTTTGAAACAAGAACAATGGAATATCCACAACATAGTGATCAAGGATGAATGTGGATCTTTTCCAACAACTCCTAAATATATCTCTTCATCTCCTCATTCTCCAACAATGAAGCCCCATGAAACACTTGATTTGGAAGAACAACTCTCTTTTGTAGGTTAGTGTAGTGGTTGATTATGCATATTGGATGTGTTATTTCACAAGTTGTAGGTTGGGAAAATTCTGACCCAACCACAAAATTGAGACAACTAAGAGAACACCTACCCATTGTCACCTTAGGCAGGTATTCTTGTCACTTTAGAGATGAATTAATCACCTCAAGGGGGGAATCTCGGTTATCCTAGGGGGAAATGAGATGGAAACTGGTATGATGGAAGTGTAGCCCCTATAGGTCAAGATACTAAGCACAGAAAGGGCTTGATAAAGATTCTTGGTGGTAGCCAAAATTTGCCAAGATACATGAGTGCTTGTAAGAAGTAATGTACCTTCCCGAAACACAAGAACAAGCCAAATATATGCATACAATGTTAGGTGGAAAAGCAAGTTAAGCTTGTTGTCCCTAATTGCAGCAATAAAAAAAATTATATGGCAACAACAAAAATATAGTAAGAGCTGAAAAATAAGGTTTCTTAAAGCTTAGTGAAAAGCACAAGAGATAAGCTAGCGAATTGACTAGTTTAGCTCAAGAAGATAGCATAAAACTTTAGAAACAATGTAAGGTTGTTGTAAACAAGTTATGCAGAATAATTATCGACCTTATGGCTATAACAAACAAGTTATTACATAAGAGAAGTCAACTGTCAAAACTTTCCAACAACCCACCCAAAAGTGTGCTAGCCTTAGTAGATTAATGTGGCAAACTTTCAACAACTTTCCATGGTTGAGTAGTATGAATGAAAAACTAAGAAGGTTTTTGCAACTCTATTGGATGTAGATGAAATGTTATAACAACAACAAGAAATACTAGGAAAATTGAGATTCCCTAGTGGCAATGACAAGCCTAGAACATCAATAAGAGATTGCAATTTGTACAAGTTGATTATCTCATGTTTTCACATATCTCAATGCAACAATTTTATTTCACCAATGCAAATTAAAAATGATTAGTGCTTTCACTATTGGTTTATGGAGTCAAAAAATGAGTTAACTTTACTACTTCCTTGGGGGTGTAAATCCTCTTACTCCCCAAGGAAAGTAAAGCTAACTAGGAAGTGCTAGGAGGGTGTAAGCCCTTTTACTTCTCCTAGCACTACCTTAAGTAACAAATTATTTCTAAGACAAATACTGATGGGCTTAGTGGAGTTGTATTCCCTTATACTCCCCAAGAAATCCAACTAGTTAACCCTGCAACCAAGAAAAAGAGACCATAACAAGATAAAACCCTTAACCAAAAGCAAGAATTAACAAGAGAAACTTCTACTTTACCAAGAGTTATCCACCAATATGCAAGAGAAATAATCCACAAGAGGTAGTGCACCACTTCTTTCCACCAATATAAAAAAAAACCATAACAAGTGAAAAAGAGAGAGAAAATGCCCAAGAATAGTGAAAATTTCAGCCAAGTACTTCTCACAATGGGAGAGTTATGTTATGAAATGAGATTCAAATGATCTCTATTTATACTAAATGTCTTAAAGATTGTTTGTCCACAAAAGTTAGGGTAAACAAAAAATAAGGGGGAAACAACCCTTATTTTTTCCCTTTACACAAACAATAATATTTAATTTTACTTTTGCACATGAAAGAAAACCCTAAATCATGATGTCAACCTCCTTTGAGGCCACGTTTTGGCACTTAGTATAAGTCAGTGGGCTTGCAGATAGGTGTGCTAGGCCTAAAAAGGCCATATGTCCTCAATCCTTGCATTTTCCTCATGGTACAAATCCTCCTTCCTTCAAAACATTCCATGTGTCCTCATCACCACTCAAATCCCCCTCAAGCATGACATCAATCCCCTTAAAGTGACATTTTTTGCCTCCACAGCAAGTCGTTTGACTTGTGAGGGCTTGGTGACATCATCCAAGGTGTCTTCTAGGCCTCCAAAGGAAAGTCTTCTTCATCTAACATGTGGGCCCTCGACATCCAACCCATGGGCTTCAAGCCCTATGGAAGCCCAAGGCTGGCTTGTTCCTCCAAAATTGTCCACCAGCTAGGTACTGCAAAGACAAATGGATACGCCCTCCAAGGATCTCATGTCAAAGCATCATGATGAGTAAATAAAATCAATAAAAGATCCATCTAAGCAAGTACATCCAAGCCACCTCATCAAAATAAACTCATGCTCAAATACACTATGCAATTTACCAAGTTTAAGTATGGGAGGGTTGACAAAACGACCTATTGGGTGAATCATCCCTCAAGTTTAGGGGTGTTTCCCGAGGGTACATCCTTCTAAGTCATGTGTATGATGTGTTATGGATGAGGGGAAAACTTTTAGGCATAGGGTTCATGGCATACAAGAGGTTGTAGTGTCTCACTTATGGGTGCCTTTGTAGAGGGTGTGTTGCACCTTCATTTTCAATGCATCCTTTTCCCAAACCCATTCATTTTCATTAATTAATTAATGATCCAAAACCTTGGGTACTATCTAGAGTGAAATCGATTAGCTTGTGGGGTAGCACCGCAAGACCACTTGAAGCTAGAGGTACACAAACTTCCATATGCAATGAAAGAAAGGGACACTACATGAGTGTACACACCTCAACAAGTGGGGATATTTATATTTATGTGTTTCTTTTGCAGGTCTATGAGTTTTTAAGAGAAGTGTTTCATTTCTCTCAAGACCTCTTTTGGCGAGAATCTAGAAGGTTCATAATCAGGATTTTATCTTTTTCCTGCCACAAGCCTCTGGACCTTCAGCTCCTTCTTCTCATGAAGTGAGGGACAACTCCTTCTTGGGTTAGTACACCCAAAAATCCCAAAAGGTGAGGAGATGAGGGGATCGAGTTTGGAAAGTGATAAGTATGTTTGAGAATGGCATGATGACTCATCCAAAGGACCTCCCAGTAGCAACCCTATCCCTAAGGGTGACCCACTTACTAAGGTACAATGCCAACCACCAAGGTAAAACAAGGAAAATAGCATAATGTCAAGCAAACATCACATAATCAAAAGCAATAATAGATGTAACAAACTCAAATGCCTCAAATATTGAAATGAAACTCACCACAATAACTAACTTGTACCTCATGGAGAAATACCCAATGTCTTTCAGAGGCCAGCTGATGTGGTGGATGTTGTCATGATCAACCTGGAGCGTGGTGGTGAGATGGGTCTCCATCAGTGCAGGTGGACACTACTGGTCAATTTGTCTCTTAGTACTCCATTTCTGCAACCCGAGGGCCTCGAGACATCATATCCTTAGTTATCCCACAAAATGGGGATAAAATATGCTTTCCATACAATTATTGGAGAAACTCAAATTAGTGTTATAATATCTTTCCTAGCTATTTTTCTTTGTTGACTTATCCTATCATGCTAGATCTATGCATAACAAGTGTTATCCCCTAACCTAGGGATAACTAAGGAGATTATGTATCGAGGCCCACGGGTCCTAGATATGGAGTAACGAGAGCCATATTGACTTGAGCCTGGCCCTGGAGGGCCAACTTTCTTCTTCAGTGCCTTAACCTTATCAGTAGCAGTAGCATCCATCCCATTGCCCTGGTCCTTCAACAGTAGTGGGTCTTGCTCCATGAGGTAATGATTTTGGGTGTCATGGTATGTGTCACTCTCATTCTCAAAACATTTTAATATTTGCATTTAATTATTTTTACTTCTAGCGTGTGCTTGGACCTTATGTCATTCCACTTGTCCACACCTAGGAAGAATGATAGGGTGCCCTAGTAAGTTGGTTCCCATGGGGTTTGAGTTTCCACTAGGTGGGTTCACGAAATTTCATCGTCTATTCCCACCATACTTACCACTTTTCATCTTTTCCCGTCTCATCCACCCCATACATTGGTTCAGGCATTGGGTTTGCCAAGTTAGCAAAGGCTTGTACCTTACCTAGTGGGAAGAAGGGGCTAAAGGCCTAGAAGGTAAAAGTAGCTGAAAAAATATAAAATCCAAAAGAACAAAACCTTTAGATGTTTTGCCTAGGGATCCCTGAGAAAGAAATAAAAGGCTTCTCGGCAAGAAACAGAGGGACCCATAAAATAATAAAATCAAGACCTAGTTGGAGGATAGGGGGTCTCATCACGAGCCAGCCTATAAGGTCCATGCGCATGTAGCAGTATGACACTACCATTCAGTTGGTCACCACGCCAGGTTAGTGGCTCTTGGTGGCATAGACAAGAGAAAGGGGGTCTCATCATGAGACAACCTTCTCATCTCCATGAAATTCTTGTGGGTAACATTGTCACCACTGGTCACCACACCAGGGAAGTATCCCCTAACTAGTCTCTTGAAATAAAAAACAATAATATAAAAGATAAAAGGCATGAATGGGCTTGGAAACATTTGTATCCATGACAAGGTGCAACTCACCCTCTTCAGAGGCACCCACAGTTAAGCCATACATTCTCCTGTCATCAATGCACCCATTGCTCGAACATCCCTTACCACCTCATCCACTTACATGGCCTGGATTTGTCTTCACATAGAAACATCCCACATCCAATGATAACTAGCCCAATAGGACATCCTAACATCCCCTCCAAACCTAGCTTATATAATAGCATAACGTCTTTGAGAACTTGTCTGAGGAAGGGGGTTTCATGCACATGTTTAAATAACTTGATTATTAGATGTGATTGACAATGTTATGATCCCTGTGAATTATGAGCCCATGGAGGGCGTAATTGTTTTTGTTGCAGGGCCACACCCAACGGACAGGTACACATGGGGATATGATTAGTTCGGACCTCCATAGGGATAAAACCCCAGCATATGGATGTTGAGACCCTAGCCGGGGGCAGAGACAGATCAGAGGCTTGCACCAGAGAGAGAGGAAGACGTTCCACTAGAGATATCCTGGCAGGCCTAGACCCAGGACAGTCCTCCTTTTGGACACTTTGGAGGCAATTGTGTGCCAAGTGGCACGTGTGGTTTGATCCAGAGGCCTTAGGAGGCCTAACGTTTTCCTCCCGGAGGCCAAAATTTCCCTAAAAAGGCCTAACTTCACCCTAAAAGGGCATCACATCACCTTTTATGCTTGATTTATGGTTTTATTATGTCATTTAATGTAAAAACTAGATATTACATGTAAACTAACCATGTCGGCCTTTTTGACCTAATTCTAGTCATTGAAACTATATAGATAAGGGATTTTCCCTTGTATTTTTTCATGATATTTCACTCACGCAAGTGTGAGGTTTGAAATTTGCACCCTATTTGGGGTTACATGACTGAAATTTAGTGCGCGCTTGTTGAAGGTGGCTTATTTTGGACTATTTTGGCAATTTTCTTGGTGGAAGTGTTCAACTAGAGTATTTGCTAGATGATTCTTGGTGGATGTAAGTAAGATTTATGAAATTGTTCTTCATTGAATGGTTATAGTTATGTTTATCTTTCATTTACATTAATATTATGAAATTGCTCGCTTTAAACCCTAAGAGACTAAGAACATGTTATTGTCCTTGCCTTAATAGCTTTCACCTACTAGATTTTGCTAAGAAATCGATTTTCTTGAATCTTTTGCTAAGGGCCTTGCCATTGCAACACCCTAGAAAATTTGCTTCATCTAAGCCTTCATTTACTTCATCCTTGAGCTAAATAAGGAGGAAAACTACTAGGGCCTAGGGTTACCTACTTCCTAGTAGTTATTTTCCCCCTAGGGTTTGGTAGTTGAAGCCTTGGTTTACCAACACTTCAACTATTAACCTCTCTTGTCTTTAGTTATCTTACTATCATATTTTCCTTCAATATTTCTTACTATCTAAAGGACTCCATTTTCCCTAAAGGCACTAATCAAAAACTTTCTATTGAGGGATTAACAAAAACCACTATCAAAACCTATACCTTAAGCTCTTTACTAACCACTCCTAACATTAGAATAGCCTAATCTACTATCTTAGGTGTTGTTGTTACAAAGATAAGCTACAACCATCTATTGCAGCACTAAAAGCATCTAAAAGAAATTGAAAAAGTTGATTAATGCACTGCCTTACTTGCTTCTGACAAATGCTAGTTTTTTATGTTAATAAGTGATTATTCTTGGTCATTTTGAAGCCATTTTAAGGAACTTATTGTGAAGCTATTGTCTTATAAATATTGTTGTTACAAATTTATGTTTTCTTCACCATTATATCAGCCATTACTTTTATTGATAAAGTCTGTGGTTTTATGAAGTACTAACAACAATTTGTACTTGCGAAAGATATATTTTATTGTTGCTTTGTTCCTAGCAGGTACATCTTGATACTTCACTACTTCATTGGCTAAAACCCCCAGACTTTTTGATCAGTGTGACTTGTGAAAGTGGACATTTTCATAGACATCTTAACCGTGCCTTCTCAAACCCACAAGTCACTAGGGACATCTCCCCTAGTACATCAAGCCTAAATAGAAAGAGGCATCCTATTGAGGTGACAGTGATAGGATAACCTTGGTTACACCAAATTTCCTTTACATTAACCTTTTCTTTGATCAAAGTACAAATTGTGCGATAACAACCAAGACTCAGGGTCATAACTTGCCTAATTGGAGAGTGTCACTCTCTCCTCTTTCTTTGGACATAAGACTACCAAATCACATTGTCCTAAGGTTTTGATCGGTCTCTATTCTTCAATTGTCAAAACATATGCTAATGACTATGGATATTTATGCATTATTGTTGAGTAACCTTGGGCATATTTGAAAAACATGTGTTGGTTTAGGTGTCATTGATAAACCAAATATTGATCCCATAGATGTGAATTGTCAAAAATCACACTATACACATCCAATATTGGAATAACGTCAAACCCTACTTCATTAATGTAGTCTAATAATATTACCTTGCACTTGTGTTTGATGTGAAGTCTTTATTTTGACTAAGTTAACCTAAGGAATAGGATTTAGGATGTGCCATTGTAGGTAAATTATGCTTCTTCACTACCTTTTTTGAAATGATATATTGTTGGTTGGCTACTTCAAACATTGCAATCAAAATTCCTTGATTTAGATCCTTATGGAATAAATCTCCTCATAGTTTGTGAAAATACCCTCAAAGAAATTCCCTCCATTGATCAGATACTTATATCTCATTTTCTCTTTGCTATATCATGGTTAACTTCTAGTGTTTCTCTAGATATGGTGTCCAACATTCATCCTTAGAATGCCTCAAGTGCTTGAATTAGTCATAGAAAAGAATATTATACTTCTTCAATGTGCTTTGTTCTTCTTTTGGTGACTTGGATTTGATGCACAATCTCTCTCACTAACTTGTTTAATGTGCCATCTTTTGCAATGATCTTATTTCCTTAGTTGGAATAAGCATCGGTAACATTATTAGGCTTCCTTTTAGTATTTGTATCTTCCTCTAACTTAGCCTTCTAACACGCATCCTCTAGAGTGAAAATATTGAATATATCAAGCTCCTTCTAAATTGGCATTATAAGTTTTCCAATGAACTTGGTCACCATCATTGCTTCCTTATTTATCACTCTAACCTGAATTGTATAGTAGTTGAACTCTTGGATGTGGAAATACGTTGTTTGATTGACTTTTGTTGTAGAATTTACCACTATTATTGTTCCTTCCAATAGTCGAGGAGATAAAATTTATCTTAATTGATAGAGATTTTGAATTTGTCCCAAGTCATGGCTTCTGTGGCACCAATGGTCACTTTGCTTTCACATATATTCTCCCACCACATAAAAAATTTTGTAGTAAAAAGTAACTTCGTGGAGGCTAATTTTTATTCATTTGTGAATTATCATATTTCATAGAATGAATCCAACTCCCTTGATGAATCATCAAGTTGCAAGGAGTCCCTTTAACAATTGTATGGTGAAATATCTAACTTGGTTTCCACTTTGAGATACGAACCTTGATTTGACAACAAATACTTTCTATTTTTACTTAATATTGAGTTGGAATTACTTCATGATGATGTTTGCGAGATAATAGCTTATAATGTGGCGATACAAAGGATGCCAATTGCCACAAAAAATGGGTGATGATCATCAATTGTTCATCCACGTACTCAACTTGTGTTAAGATTAACAACTTTGGCTTTGAGTAGTTCAATGTAACTATGTAATTCATCCTCCATTCAATTATTTCTATGAGAGTCAGTCATTATTATAAAATATGTTGGATCTAAAAATCTACATGCGAAACAATCTTTTGGTACCAACTTGATCCAAACTTATGCGCAATAGAATTAGCACACAACAACAACAATAATTACAACTAGTACAAATGGAATACATGCTAATAAGTTTATGGTGACAAAGAGAATGAAGCTAATCAAATATATGAGGATCTTCTGGCTTCCGCTATCAACAATAAAATGCAGTGGGGTCCCATTCACCCACATATGTGAATGAAAAAGGTGCTCCCCCTCTTCAGGATCTGTTGGTTATTCTAGTTGAAATGTTGTGGTCACGACAATAGCAGTGGGATCTGCGTCGATGATCTATATTCTATCAATATTTTCTGAATCAGGGTTCAACTCCTTTTCTTTGATCTCATCCACCAATGAGTGTTTTGAGCGACATTCATCAGTGTTTTTCTAGGGGATTTTTTGGAAATCACACCATTTTCCGGTGTCCTTCTTCATCTTCCCGTGACCCTTCTTTTCCTATGGCTTGGACTGGTTTTCGAGAGGTTATTTGATATGGACATATTCATCATACTTTATTTGTTGCAGATTTGTAAATCCGAACTCCCGCTTATTCCGGTCCTTAAACTTATGCTTGATTTTAACATCATAACGATAAGCACAACCGAGTGATGAGATGTCAAGAAAATCCATTTCAGTTTGGGTGTATCTATGTAGAGCCCCACAGTATTTTAGAACCAGATGTCATTTAGATTCCTTGATACCCACCTTGGTGCACAAGGTATGGAAGGTATTGGTGAACTTCGGAACTACTTGGCCCCTTTCTTGTTGCAGTGTGTTCCATATCATATATTGGTCCTCATAGTTTCCAACAGGGTAATACTATTCCTTTACTGTATCCACAAAAAATTCTCAAGTGGGCTCGACCCCATATATTCCAGAATCCTTTGTGGAACTTTTCTCCCAGTAAGTTTCCCACCAATGTTTGACATGGGGGAGAGCCTTAAGGAGCGTGAAGATGATATTTTCTCTGTCGAAAAAATTCTAAACAGAGAAATAACCTTCCAATATATTTAACCTTTTTTCTAGGGCATCCGCATCTATCTGACCTTCAAATATAGGAATATCAAAATTTACCTGTACCTTGAAAGGCGAGGTACCTCCAAAGTGGTCTCTTGATGAAGATGTGCCTGATGCTATCGGCAGGTATTGAAGGATGTGGGAAAAAATCTCCATCATTTCTTCCCTTTATCACGTGAGAGCTTCGTCAAGCAACATATTGATAGAATCGTCTTCTTTGTCGTATTTATTTTCTTCCGCCATTGAGGGTTTCTTGGACATGTGAGAGCGATTGTCTTCAAGAGAGACAAGCTCGAGAACCAACTTGATATACTCGGACCTCATCGAGGACATGAACTGGAAAATGATCAAGAGCATCCTGCTCTGATACCATTGATCCAGATTATTTTTGAGAATGAAATGAAAGCAGAGATACTACAATGAAATATACATAAATATTGCCAAAAATAGAGAAATACAATAATACATGATTTCTATTAATGAAATAAATGTACAGAGACTGTAAAAATATAGAGTGAAAGACTCGCTAGAATGGTGGCAGCTTATCTCTGAGAAGAGATGTGATGGCTACTTGCATTCGCAAGAAGATGATTGTTACAATGAGGCTCAAAAGGCCTTTTTTAACATAAGTAATATCCAAAACCCTAACACTGAAAGATGAAAAGCTGAAAGGTTTGTGGGCCTCGATGGGGGAAGTTGATATGTCAACTTCCCGGGGGCATAACTTTTGCATAGGATCTATGTTTGGGGCGCTCGATACACTGTTGGAAATTTCTAACCAAGAAGAATGACTTTTGCCTGGCCCATATCAATGCCTTTCAAAGTCACCTGGGCCCCAAATCCCCAAAAAATGTTGTTTAGGGCCTCAAAATGACCCTGAAAGTTTGGAACCCGAAAAACTACCAAAAAACTGCCAAGATGGAAAATTGTTTGTCAAGCCCGTGGAATAGGTGGGAGGCCACCGATATCCACCTAGAACAATCCTGCCTCCTTAGGAAGCAATGGTCTCCATTGTGTTGAGTTCCTGGCTGGGAGAGAGGGAAACATTTGTTGAATCTAAATCTTGGTGAGATGCTTGCCTTGTTAGAGACGTCGCATTGCTCGGTTTGTGGAAGGTTGTCACGAACCTATTGCTGGAGGGGTTGAATTTTTTCAGCCAATCAGGCTACCTGAGATGACTGTGTCCAAAAGGATTTTTTTTTTTTGTTGCAATATTATCAATCTGCTTCTGTTGGATAGAAAGTGCCTGGGTCGAGGCTATAGTGGTTGCATTATCCTTTTGTTTATCTTTTGAACAGATTGTGAAGAAGCTGAATTTTGTAGTATGAGATACTACCTTGCGGCATTGTTTAGGTGGGACAGTACTTGGAACTACCTCTCATATCCTGTAAAGATGACCCCCCAGAGTAACAATGACACTACTGGCTCAAAACTCATAGATAGCATGCTGCTTCCACATATATGGCTGACCCAAGAGAAAATCACAGACATCCAGTGGGGAAACATCACATAATACCTCATCCTTGATTGGTTGGATTTCGTATGACAATCGGCACTGATGGCTAACACAGAGATCTCATCCCTGGTGAAGCCACCCAATGTTGTATGGATACAGGTGTGGTGTTGTCGACAATCCCAATTGTTTGATGACCTATGTTGAAATGATGTTCTTATGGATTCCACTATCAATAATATAATGCAGTGGGGTTCCTTTCACCCACATTTGTGAATGAAAAAGGTGCTCTCACTCTTCAAGAACTGTTGGTTCTTATGGTTGAATTGATGTAGTTGCAACTATAGTAGTGGGATTTGCGTTAATGATCTGTCTTCTATCAGTATTTTCTGAATCGGGGTTTGGCTCCTTGTCTTTGATCTCGGCCACCAATGAGTGTTTTGAGAGATATTCATCAGTGTTGTGTCAGGGGCTTTTGTGGAAATCACGCCATTTTTCGATGTCCTTCTTCATCTTCCCATGACCCTTCTTTTCCTATGGATTGGACTGGTTTTCAAGAGGTTATTTGTTAGGCCCATCTTTATCATACTTTGGTTGTTGCAGATTTGGAGACCCAAACTCTCATTTGTTCCAGTGCTCAAACTTCTGATCAATTTTAACAGCATATCGATAAGAAAAACCGAGTGATGAGATGTCCATAAAATCCATTTCAGTTTGGATGTATCTATGTAGAGCCCCATGGTATTTTAGAACCAAATGTCGTTTAGAGTCCTTGATACCCAGCTTGGTGTGCAAATTATGGAAGGTATTGGTGAACTCTAGAACTGCTTGGCCCCTTTCTTGTCGTAGTGTGGTCCATCACATATATTGGTTCTCATAGTTTCCAACAGGGTAATAATTTTCCTTTACTACATTCACAAAAAAATCTCAAGTGGGCTCGGCCCCATATATTCCAAGCTCCTCTGTGTAACTTTTATCCTAGTAAGTTTCCCACCAATGTTTGACATCAAGGATAGCCTTAAGGAGCGCTAAGATGATCTTTTATCTGTCGGAAAAATTGTGAACAAATAAATAACCTTCTAACAGATTTAACCATTTGTCTAGGGCATTCGCATCTATCTGAAATTCAAATATAGGAATATCAAAATTGACCTGTACCTAGAAAGGAGATATGCCTCCAAAGTGGCCACTTGATGAAGATGTTCCTGATACTATCAACAGTTGTTGAAGGATGTGGGAAAAATTCTCCATCATTTTTTCCCTCTGTCGCATGAGAGCTTGCTCAAGCAACAGATTCATAGAATCATCTACTTTGTCGTTTTTCTTTTCTTCCACTGTTGAGGGTTTCTTGGGCGTACAAGAGTGATTGTATTCAAGAGAGACAAGCTCAAGACCCAACTTGCTATACTCGGACCTCGTCGGTGACATTCACTGAAAAACGATCAAGAGCAGCATGCTCTGATACCACTGATCCAAACTATTTTTTAGAATGAAATGAAAGCAGAGATACTACAATGAAATACACATAAATATTGCTAGAAATAGAGAAATTCAGTAAGTGATGATTTCTCTTAATGAAATAAATGTACAAATATTATAAAAATACAGAGTGAGAGACTCGCTAGAATGGTGGCATCTTATCTCTGAGAAGATATGTGATGCCTACTCACATTCACAAGAAGATGATTGTTACAATGAGGGTCAAAAGGCCTTTTTTAACATAATTATAATCCAAAACCCTAACCCCGAATGATGAAAAGACAAAAGGTTTCTGGGCCCCGATGGGGGTAGTTGATAGGTCAACTTCCCGGGGGCGTAAATTTTTTATAGGATCTTCATTTGGGGCGCTCAATACAACATCGGAAAGGTATAACCGAGAAGAAAAAATTTCGATTGGACCAGGTCAATGCATTTGTTAGTCACCTGGGCCCCAAATCCCCAAAAAACATCGTTTAGGGCCTCAAAACGGCCCTGGAAGTTTGGAACTAGAAAAACTGTTGAAAAATTGCAAAGATGGAAAATTGTTTTTTGAGCCCGTGGAATAGGTGGGTGGCCACCGATATCCACCTATATCAATCCACCCTCCTTAGGAAGCAATGGTCTTCATTGTGTTGAGTTCCCGGGGGAAAGAGGGAAGTGTTTTTTGAATCTGAATCTTGGTGAGTTGTTTGCCTTGATGGAGATGTCACGTTGCTTGGTTTATGGAAAGATGTCATGAACAAGTTGTTGGCGGGGTTGAATCTATTCAACCAGTAGGGCTACTTGAGATGAATTTGTGTAGAAGGAATTTTTTTTCTTTGCTGCAATATTATCAACCTGTTTCTGTTGGATAGAAGGTGCTTGGCTTGAGGTTGTAGTGGTTGCAGTATCCTTCTCTTCACCTTTTGAACAGATTGTGAAGAAGCTGAATTTTTTAGTATGAGATACTACCTTCCGACATTTTTTAGGTGGGACAGTAGTTGGAACTACCTATGGTATCCTGTAGAGATGACCCCCTAGAGTAACAATGACACTATGAGGTCGAGACTCATATATAGCATGGCACTTCCATATATATGGTTGGCCCAAGAGAACATCACAGACATACAACAGGGAAACATCACATAATACATCATCCTTAAAAGGTTGGATGCCATATGACAATCGACATTGTTGGCTGACACGAAGATCTTGTCCCTAGTGAAGCCACCTGATGTTGTATGGCTACGGGTATGGTGTTGTTGACAATCCCAACTGTTTGACGACCTCTGGTGTGATGAGGTTCTTCTGACTTCCACTATCAACAATAAAATGCAACGTCGTCCCCTTCACCCACATCAGTGAATGAAAAATGTGCTCCCCCTCTTCATGATCTATTGGTTCTTCTGGTTGAATTGTCGATGATTTGTTTTCTATCAATATTTTCTTAATCAGATTCTGAATCAGGTTTTGGATTCTTGTCTTTGATCTCGACCACCAATGAATTTTTTTAGGGACATTCATCAGTGTTGTGCCAGGGGATTTTGTGGAAATTGCACCATTTTCCAATGTCCTTCTTCATCTTCTCGTGACCCTTCTTTTCATGTGGCTTGGTTTTCAGGAGGTTGTTTGTTAGGGCCATATTTATCATACTTTGGTTGTTGCGGATTTATAGACCAAAACTCCTGTTTGTTCCGATGCTTAAACTTCTTCTCAATTTTAAGAGCATATCAAGAAGCAGAACTGAGTGATGAGATGTCTAGAAAATCCATTTCAGTTTGGATGTATCTATGTAGAGCCCCACGGTATTTTAGAACCAAATTTCGTTCGGATTCCTTGATACCCATCTCAGTGCACAAGGTATGGAAGGTATTGGTAAACTCCAGAACTACTTGGCCCCTTTCTTGTCGCAGTGTGGTCCATCTCATATATTGGTCCTCATAGTTTCCAATAGGGTAATATCGTTTCTTTAATACATCCACAAAAAGGTTCCCAAGTGGGTTCGGCCTCATATATTACAGACTTCTCTGTGGAAATTTTCTCCCAATAATTTTCCCACCAATGTTTGACATGGGGGAGAGCCTTAAGGAGTGCGAAGATGATATTTTCTATGTTGGAAAAATTGTGAACATAGACATAACCTTCTAACAGATTTAACCATTTTTCTAGGGCATCTGCATCTATCTGAACTTCAAATATAGGAATATAAAAATTGTCATGTACCTTGAAAGGTGAGGTGCCTCCAAACTGATCACTTGATGAAGATGCGCCTAATGCTATCGGAAGGTGTTGAAGGATGTGGGAAAAATTATCCATCATTTCATCCCTCTGTCACATGAGAGCTTGCTCAAACAACAAATTGATAGAATCATTTTCTCTGTCATTTTTATTTTCTTCCTCCATTGAGGGTTTCTTGGGCGTGCGAGAGCGATTGTCTTCAAGAGAGACAAGATTGAGACCCAACTTTCTATACTCGGACCTCATCAGGGACATGCACTAAAAAACGCTCAAAAGCATCTTGCTCTGATACCACTGATCCAGATTATTTTTTAGAATGAAATGAAAGTAGAGATAATACAATGAAATACACATATTATTTCTAGAAACAGAGAAATACAGTAATACATGATTTCTATTAATGAAATAAATGTACAGAGACTGTAAAAATATAGAGTGAAAGACTCGTTAGAATGATGGTAGATTATCTCTAAGAAGAGATGTGACTCCTACTTGCATTTGCAAGAAAATGATTGTTACAATGAGGCTCAAACGACCTTTTTAACATAAGTAAAATCCAAAACCCTAACCCCAGAAGATGAAAATCCAAAAGGTTTGTGGGCCCCAATGGGGGTAGTTGATACGCCAACTTCCCAGGGGCATAAATTTTGCATACGATCTTTGTTTGGGGTGCTCGATACACCATTGTAAAGGTATAACTGAGAAGAACTACTTTCAACTGGCCTAGGTTAGTGCGCTCGCCAGTCATCTGGGCCCCAAATCCCCAAAAAACATCATTTAGGGACTCAAAACGGCCCTGGAAGTTTGGAACCCAAAAAACTGTTGAAGACCTGCCAAGATGGAAAACTGTTTTTCGAGCCCATGGAATAGGTGGGTGGCCACCAATATCCACCTGGATCAATCCTCCCTCCTTAGGAAGCAATTGTCTCAATTGCGTTGAGTTTCCGGGGGAGAGAGGGAAGCGTTTTTTTAATCTGAATCTTGGTCAGTTGATTGCTTTGTTGGAGACATCATGCTGCTTAGTTTGTAGAAGGCTATCACAAACCTGTTGCTGGAAGGGTTGAATCTGTTCAACCAGTCGAGCTACCTAAGATGACTGTGTGAAGAAGGAAATTATTTTTTTTCTTGTAATCTTATCGACTTGTTTATGTTGGATAGAAGGTGCTTGGGTCGAGGATGTAGTGGTTGCAGTGTCCTTCTATTCGCCTTTTGAATAGATTGTGAAGAAGTTAAATTTTGTAGTATGATATACTACCTAGCGACATTGTGTAGGTCATACAGTAGTTGGAACTACTCTGGTATCCTATAGATATGACTCCCCAGAGTAACAATGACACTACGTGGTCGAGACTCATAGATAGCATTGCACTTAAACATATATGGTTGGCCCAAGAGAACATCACAGACATCTAACATGTCAACGTCACATAATACCTCATCCTTGAAAGGTTGGATGTCGTATGCCAATAGACACTGTATGGTTGCAGGTGTGGTGTTGTCGACAATCCCAACTGTTTGATGATATTTGATGAGATGCGGTTCTTCCGGATTTCGCCCCCATATATTCCAGATTCCTCTATGGAAATTTTCTCCCAGTAAGTTTCCCACCAATGTTTGACATGGGGGAGAGCTGTAAGGAGCGCAAAGATGATCTTTTCTCTATCAGAAAAATTCTAAACAGAGAAATAACCTTCTAACTGATTTAACCATGTGTCTAGGGCATCTGCATCTATCTGACCTTCAAATATAGGAATATCAAAATTGGCATGTACCTTGAAAGGTGATGTGCCTCCAAAGTGGTTGCTTGATGAAGATGCGCCTGATGCTATCGATAGGATTTGAAGGATGTGGGAAAAAATCTCCATCATTTCATCCCTCTGTCGCGTGAGAGCTTTCTCAAGAAACAGATTGATAGAATCGTTTACTCTATCATTTTTCTTTTCTTCCACCATTGAGGGTTTCTTGGTTGTGCACGAGCGATTGTATTCAAGAGAGACAAGATAAAGACCCAACTTGCTATACTTGGACCTCATCGGGGACATGCACTTAAAAATGATCAAGAGAAGTATGCTCTATTACCACTGATCCGGATTATTTTTTAGAATGAAATGAAAGCAGAGATACTACAATGAAATACACATAAATATTGCCAGAAAAAGAGAAATACAATAATACATGATTTCTATTAATGAAATAAGTGTACAAAGACTATAAAAATACATAGTGAAAGACTTGCTAGAATGGTAGCATATTATCTCTAAGAAGAGACGTGGAAGTTACTTGCACTCGCAAGAATATGATTGTTACAATAAGGCTCAAAACGCCTTTTTTAACATAAGTAAAATCAAATATCCTAACCTCGGAAGATGAAAATCCAAAATTTTTGTGGGCCCTGATGGGGGTAGTTGATACGTCAACTTCCCGGGGGCGTAACTTTAGCATAGGATCTTCGTTTGTGGTGCTCGATACACCGTTGGAAAGGTCTAACTGATAAGAACGAATTTCGAATGGCCCAGCTGGGTGGACACCGATATCCACCTGGATCAATCCTCCCTCCTTAGGAAGCAATGGTCTCCATTGCATTGAGTTCCTGGCGGAGAGAGGGAAGCGTTTGCTGAATCTGAATCTTGGTGAGATGCTTGCCTTGCTGGAGACGTTGAGTTGCTCAATTTGTGGAAGGTTGTCACGAATCTGTTGTTGGTGAGTTTGAATCTGTTCAACCATACGGGCTACTTGAGATGACTGTTTGTAGAAGGAATTTTTTTTCTTTGGTGTAATATTATTGATCTGATTCTATTGGATCTGATCTGATTCTGTAATATTATCGATCTGATTTTGTTGGAAATTGCACCATTTTTCAGTGTCCTTCTTCATCTTCCCATGACCCTTCTTTTCCTATGGCTTGGCCTGGTTTTCAAGAGGTTGTTTGTTAGGTCCATCTTTATCATACTTTGGTTGTTGCGGATTTTCAAACCCAAACTCCCTCTTGTTCCAGTGCTTAAACTTCTGCTCGATTTTAACAGCATATCGATAAGCAGAATCGAGTGATGCGATGTCCGAAAAATCCATTTCAGTTTGGTTGTATCTGTGTAGAGCCCCGCGGTATTTTAGAACCAAATGTCGTTCAGAGTCCTTAATACCCAGCTTGGTGCGCAAGGTATGGAAGGTATTGGTGAACTCCAGAACTACTTGGCCCCTTTCTTGTCGCAGTGTGGTCCATATCATATATTGGTCCTCATAGTTTCCAACAAGGTAATATTATTCCTTTACTTCATCCACAAAAAAATACCAAGTGGGCTCAGCCCCATATATTCTAGACTCCTCTGTGGAAATTTTCTCCCAGTAAGTTTCCCATGAATGTTTGACATGGAGGAGAGCCTTAAGGAGCATGAAGATCATCTTTTCTTTGTCAGAAAAATTATGAACAGAGAAATAACCTTCTAAAAATTTTAACCATTTGTCTAGGGGATTTGCATCTATCTGACCTTCAAATATAAGAATATCAAAATTGAACTGTACCTTGAAAGTAGAGGTGCCTCCAAAGACGTCGTTTGATGAAGATGCGCCTGATGATATCGGCAAGCATTGAAGGATGTGGGAAAAAATCTCCCATTATTTCATCCCTTTTTCACATGAGAGATTTCTCAAGGAACAAATTGATAGAATCGTCTTCTCTGTCATTTTTTATTTTCTTCCACCATTGAGGGTTTCTTGGGCATGCGAGAGATATTGTCTTCAAGAGATACAAGCTCGAGAACCAACTTGTTATACTCAGACCTCGTCGGGGACATGCACTAAAAAACAATCAAGAGCATCCTTCTCTGATACCCCTGATCCATATTATTTTTTAGAACGAAATGAGAGTAGTGATACTACAATAAAATACACATAAATATTTCCAGAAACAGAGAAATATAGTAATACACAATTTCTATTAATGAAATAATTGTACAAAGACTGTTAAAATATAGAGTGAAAGACTATCTAGAATGGTGGCAACTTATCTCTGAGAAGAGATATGATGGCTACTCGCATTTGCAAGAATATGATTGTTACAATGAGGCTCAAAATGCCTTTTTTAACATAATTAAAATCCAAAACCCTAACCCTGAAAGATGAAAATCTAAAAGGTTTGTGGGCCGCGATGGGGGTAGTTGATACGTCAACTTCCCGGTGGCATGAATTTTTCATAGGATCTATGTTTGGGGCGCTCGATACACTGTTGGAAAGGTCTAACCGAGTAGAACGACTTTCGACTGGCCCAGACCTATTCCCTTAGCAATAAATTGGGCCCCAAATACCCAAAAAACATCGTTTACGGCCTCAAAACAGCCCTGGAAGTTTGGAACCCAAAAAACTGCTGAAAAATCACCCAGATGGAAAATTGTTTTTCGAGTCCGTGGAATAGGTGGGTGGCCACTGATACCCATCTCCATCAATCCTCCCTCTTTAGGAAGCAATGGTCTCCATTGTGTTGAGTCTTTAGGGGAGAGAGGGAAGCGTTTGTTGAATCTAAATCTTGGTGAGTTGCTTGCCTTGCTAGAGACGTCGCACTGCTCAGTTTGTGGAAGGCTATCACGAACCTATTGTTGGTGGGGTTAAATCTGTTCAACTAGTCAGGCTACACGAGATGACTATGTGTAGACAAAAAAAAATTTCTTTGTTTCAATCTTATCGACCTTTTTCTGTTGGATAAAAGGTGCTTGGGTCGAGGATGTAGTGGTTGCAGTATCCTTCTGTTCACCTTTTGAACAGATTGTGAAGAAGCTAAATTTTGTAGTATGAGATACTACCTTGCGACATTGTTTAGGTGTGAGAGTAGTTGGAACTACCTCTGGTATCCTATAGAGATGACCCCCTGGAGTAACAATGACACTACAAGGTTGAGACTCATAGATAGCATGGCGGTTCCACATATATGGTTGGCCCAAGAGAACATAATAGACATCCAGTGGGGAAACATCACATAATACCTCATCCTTGAAAGGTTAGATTTCATATGACAATTATCACTGCTTGGTGACATGAAGATCTCATCCCTGGCGAAGCCACCTGATATTATATGGTTGCGGGTGTGGTCTTGTCGACAATCCCAACTGTATGACGACCTCTACTGAGATGAGGTTATTTTCTCTCCTGTTATCAACAATAAAATGCAGTGGGGTCCCCTTCACCCACATCCATGAATTAAAAAGGTGCTCCCCCTCTTCAGGATATGTTGGTTCTTCTGGTTGAATTGTTGCAGTCGCGACAATAGTAATGGGATCTGCGTCGATGATCTGTCTTCTATCATTATTTTGTGAATCAGATTATGAATGATATTTCGCCTCCTTGTCTTTGATATCGTTCACCAATGAGTGTTTTGAGCGACATTCATCGGTGTTGTGCCAGGGGTGTTTGTGGAAATCGCACCATTTTCGGGTGTCCTTCATCTTCCCATGACACTTATTTTCCTGTGGCTTAGACTGGTTTTCGGGAGGTTGTTTGTTAGAGCCATATTTATCATACTTTCATTGTTGGGTATTTTTAGACCCGAACTCCTGTTTGTTTCGGTGCTTAAAATTATTCTCGATTTTAACAGCATATCGATAAGTAGAACCGAGTGATGAGATGTGTAAAAAATCCATTTCAGTTTGGATGTTTCTTTGTAGAGCCCCGCGGTATTTTAGAACCAAATGTCGTTCGAATTCCTTGATACCCATTTTGGTGCACAAAGTATGGAAGGTATTGGTGAACTATGGAACTGTTTGGCCCCTTTCTTGTCGCAGTGTGGTCCATCTCATATATTGGTCCTCATAGTTGTCAACAAAGTAATATTGTTCCTTTACTGCATCCACAAAAAAATATCAGGTAGGCTCAATCCCATATATTCCAGACTCCTCTGTGAAACTTTTCTCCCAGTAAGTTTCCCACCAATGTTTGACATGGGGGAGATCCTTAAGGAGCACGGAGATGATCTTTTCTCCGTTGGAAAAATTGTGAATAGAGAAATAACCTTCTAACATATTTAACCATTTGTCTAGGGCATCCGTATCTATCTTACCTTCAAATATAAGAATATCAAAATTGACCTATACCTTGAAAGGTGAGGTGCCTCCAAAGTGGTCACTTGATGAAGATGTGCCTGATGCTATTGACATGCATTGAAGGATGTGGGAAAATTTCTCCATCATTTCGTCCCTCTGTCGTGTGAGAGCTTGCTCAAGCAACATATTGATAGAATAGTCTTCTCCGTCATTTTTATTTTCTTCTGCCATTGAGGGTTTCTTGGGCGTGCGAGAGAAATTTTCTTCAAGAGAGAAAAGCTCGAGACCCAACTTGCTATACTCGGACCTCGTCGGGGACATGCACTGAAAAACGATCAAGAGCAGCCTGCTCTGATACCACTGATCCATATTATTTTTGAGAACAAAATTAAAGCAGAGATACTACAATAAAATACATATAAATATTTCAAGAAACACAAAAATACAGTAATACATGATTTCTATTAATGAAATAAATGTACAGAGACTGTAAAAATACAGAGTGAAAGACTCCCTAGAATGGTGGCATCGTATCTCCGACAAGAGATGCGATGGATACTCACATTCCCAAGAAGATGATTGTTACAATGAGGCTCAAAAGGCCATTTTTAACATAATTAAAATCCAAAACCCTAACCCTGGAAGATGAAAATCCAAAAGGTTTGTGGGCCCCGATGGGGGTAGTTGATACGTCAACTTCCCAGTGGAGTAAATTTCGCATAGGATATTTGTTTGGGGTGTTCGATAAAACATTTGAAAGTTATAAATGAGAAGAACGACTTTCGATTGGCCCAGGTCAATGTCTTTAGTAGTCACTTGGGCCCCAAATCCCCAAAAAACGTCGTTTAGGGCCTCAAAACAGACCCGGAAGTTTGGAACCCGAAAAACTGCCAAAAAATCGCCCAAATGGAAAACTGTTTTTCGAGTCTGTGGAATAGGTTGGTCGCCACTGATATCCATCTGGATCAATCCTCCCTCCTTAGGAAGCAATGGTCCCCAATGCATTGAGTTCTCGGGGGAGAGAGGGAAGCATTTGCTGAATCTGAATCTTGGTGAGCTGATTGCCTTGCTGGAGACGTCACACTGCTCAGTTTGTGGAAGGTTTTCATGAACCTGTTGCTGATGGGGTTGAATATGTTCAAATAGTCAGGCTACCCGAGATGACTGTCTGCAGAAGGAATTTTTTTTCTTTGTTGCAATCTTATCGACCTGCTTCTGTTGGATAGAAGGTGCTTGGGTCGAGGCTATAGTGGTTGCAATATCCTTATGTTCATATTTTGAATAGATTGTGAAGAAGTTGAATTTTGTAGTATGAGATACTACCTTGCGGAATTGTTTAGGTGGGAGAGTAGTTGGAACTACCTTTGGTATCCTATAGAGATGACCCCCCAAAGTAACAATGACACTACGAGGTTGAGACTCATAGATATCATGGTGCTTCCACATATACAACTGGCCCAAGAGAACATCACAGACATCCAATAGGGAAACATCTCATAATACATCATCCTTGAAAGGTTGGATGTCATATGACAATCGACACTACTGGATGACAAGAAGATCTCGTCCCTGGCGAAGCCAGCCGATGTTGTATGGCTACAGGTGTGGTGTTGTCGACAATCCAAACTGTATGACGACCTCTGCTGAGATGAGGTTCTTTTGGCTTCTACTATCAACAATAAAATGTAGCGGGGTCCCCTTCACCCACATCTGTGAATGAAAAATGTGCTCCCCCTCTTAAGGATCTATTGGTTCTTCTGGTTGAATTTCTACGGTCACGGCAATAGCAGTTGGACCTGCGTCGATGATCTGTGTTCTATAAGTATTTTCCAAATCAAATTTTGAATCAGGATTCGGCTCCTTGTATTTGATCTTGGCCACCAATGAGTGTTTTCAGAGACCTTCATCGGTGTTGTGCCAAGGGATATTGTGGAAATCGCATCATTTTTCAGTGTCCTTCTTCATCTTCTCATGACCCTTATTTTCCTATTGCTTGGACTAGTTGTCGGGAGGTTGTTTGTTAGGGACATCTTTATCATAATTTGGTTTTTGCAGATTTGTAGACCCGAACTCCTGTTTGTTCCGGTGCTTAAACTTTTTCTTGATTTTAAGAGCATATCGATAAGCAGAACTGAGTGATGAGATGTCCAAACAATCCATTTCAGTTTGGATGTATCTGTGTAGATCCCTAGGGTATTTTAGAACCAAATGTCATCTGGAGTCCTTGATACCCAACTTCGTGCGCAAGGTACGGAAGGTATTGGTGAACTCCATAACTATTTGGCCCCTTTCTTGCCGTTGTGTGGTCCATCTAATATATTGGTCCTCATAGTTTCCAATAGGGTAATAATATTCCTTTACTGCATCCACACAAAATTCCCAAGCGGGTTGGGCCCCATATATTCTAGAATCCTTTGTGGAACTTTTCTCCCAGTAAGTTTCCCAACAATGTTTGACATGGGGGAGAGCCTTAAGGAGCGCGAAGATGATATTTTCTCTGTCGGAAAAATTGTGAACAAAGAAATAACCTTCTAATAGATTTAACAATTTGTCTAGGGAATCCGCATCTATCTGACCTTCAAATATAGGAATATCAAAATTGACTTGTACCTTGAAAGGCGAGGTGACTCCAAAGTGTCTGTTTGATGAAGATGTGCCTGATGCTATCGGAAGGCATTGAAGGATGTGGGAAAAAATCTCCATCATTTTTTCCCTCTATCGTGTGGGAGCTTGGTCAAGAAACAGATTGATAGAATCGTCTACTCTGTCATTTTTATTTTCTTCTGCCATTGAGGGTTTCTTGGATGTGCGAGAGCAATTGTCTTCAAGAGAGACAAGGTCGATACCCAACTTTCTATACTCGAAACTCGTCGGGGACATGCACTGAAAAAAATCAAGAGAAGCCTGCTCTGATACCATTGATACGGATTATTTTTAAGAACGAAATGAAAGCAGAGATACTACAATGAAATACACATAAATATTTACAGAAACAGAGAAATACAGTAATACATGATTTCTATAAATGAAATAAATGTACAGAGGTTGTAAAAATACAGAGTGAAAGACTCACTAGAATGGTGGCATCTTATCTCTGAGAAGAGATGTGATGACTACTCACATTTAAAAGAAAATGATTGGTACATTGAGGCTCAAAAGGCCTTTTTTAACATAAGTAAAATCCAAAACCCTAACCTCGAAAGATGAAAATCCAAAAGGTTTGTGGGCCCCGATGGGGTTAGTTGATATGTCAACTTCTTGGGGGCGTAAGTTTTGCATAGGAGATTCATTTGTAGCCCTTGATACATCGTTGGAAAGGTCTAACTGAGAATAAGGACTTTCGACTTGCCCAGGTTAGTGCTATTGTTAGGCTCCAATCTATTGATGTAAATTAGAGTGCAAATGATTGTTAATCTTGTGTTTGTAAGACTTAGAGGCACATCCAAAATGTATGGATTTAGAGATAACTTTTATTCTTTATGGGAATAAACCAAAACCTATTCTAAGAGATGAATATGGAAGAGATGCTAAGCTTCTGTTCAGAAGTCCTATTCATAGATCTCATGACAGTAATCAACGATTGTTTTCCTAAAGAGTATCAACAATAAGCATTCAAAGAGATATTCGAACAAGTTCTAAGGCTTATCAATGCTAGAAAGACAAAACTCTTATTCAAGAGATGCATTCATTGTCTTCTTTCATTCATTAGCAACTATCATCAATTCTTATTAAATCAAAAGTACTGAAAGCGTAAATAACTCAAAAAGCATTCAT